>JAQZBX010005907.1:5894-54927 GCA_029593785.1 Cabassous unicinctus
GTGGATTCTTAAACCTTACACAAAAAGCACAAGCAATGAAAGAAAATATGGATAAATGGGACCTCCTCAATCCTAAACACTTTTGTGACTGAGGGACTTTTTCAAGAAGGTAAAAAGGTAGCCCACCCAATGGGAGAAAAATATTTGGAATCCATATATCCTATAAAGTTTTGATTTCCATTCTATATAAAGAGATCATGCAACTCAACAATAAAAGAGCTAGCAATCAATTTAAAAATAGGCAAAAGACTTAAATAGATATTTATCCAATTAGGAAATGCAAATGGGCAAAAAGCACATGACACAATGTTCAAAATCACTAGCTATTAGGGAAATGCAAAGCAAAACATCAATGAGATATCATCTCACACTGCATAGAATGGCCATTATTTTAAAAAACACAAAACAATCAGTACTGGAGAGGATGTGGTAAATAGAAACACTCTTTCACTGTTGGTATGATTGTATAATTGTGCAGCTATTGTGGAAGACAGTTTTGTGGTTCCTCAGGAAGCTAAATATAGAACTGCCATATGATCCAGCAATTCCTCTACTAGGAAAACTGTGACACAAACACATTTGCACACTGATTTTCATAGTGGCATTATTCACAGTTGCCAAAAGAAGGATGCAACGCAAGTGTCCATCAACCAATGAATGGATAAACAAAATGTGGTATATCATATGATGTAATACTATGCTGCAGTAAGAAGAAATGATACTGGGGCACACATAATAACATGGATGAATCTTGAAGACATTTTAATAAGTGAAATAAGCCAGGCACAAAAGGACAAATATTGTATTGTCTTACTAATATGAACTAAATATGAAGAATAAACACATGATGTTAAAATCTATAGTATAGCTTATTAGGAGATAAAAGGAGGTCCGTGAAGGAGTACTGATATTTAATGTGTGTAGGAATTTTAAATAACTTGACTTTAAAAGTGTGGAAATGGATAGAGTTGATGCTAACACATTATAGTGAGTACAGCTGGTTTATAAATGGGATTATGGCTGAAAAGGGTAGTATAGGGTTGTAATTGTAAATGGAAAGAAAGCTGGAAAATAATCTATGGACTGCATAATACAGTGAATCCAGAAATGGATGAGAATAGTGGTTTATAGTACAAATGCAAGAATATCCTTCTGTGAAATTTATAGAATGGGTGTACATCACAATTACAGGGTGTTGGAAATGTGGAAAAGCATGGGAAAAATATAGTTAATGTAACCTATGGACTATAGTGAAGAGCAATACATTGAATCAATGCCAAACATATTCTGTGTTAATAATAGTGAGGTATGGAATATGTGAAAAATGTATGCTGTAACCATAGTTAGTGGCAATAGTCTGATGATTTTATTTCATAATTTGTAAAAATTGTTCCACAATGATGTGGTGTGATGGTGAAGGGGTGTTGTATGGGAATTCTACACATATGCATGATTGTTTTTTAAATTCACACATTTTGTAATAAAAATTTGTTTTTTTTAAAAAAAACACATTAAAGGCATACAATAGCAGACTAGAAATGAAAAGGAAAGAATAAGTGATACAAAAGACAAAAGAGCTGAAATTGAAAAGAGAGAAGAACAGAAAGAGAAAAGAATGGAAAAAATTGAGCAGGGCTCAGGGAGTTGAATGACAATATGAAATGCAACAACATACATGTCATGAGAGATCCAGAAGGAAAAGAAAAGGAGCACAAAGAGTATTTGAGAAAATAATGCCTGAAAATTTCCAGCTCTCATGAAAGAAATGAACTTACATGTCCAAGAAGTGCAGCATACCCCAATCAGAATAAATGGGAATAGACTTCCTCCAAGACACATACTACTCAGAATGTCAAATATCAAAGAAAAAGAGAGAATTCTGAGAGCAGCAAGGGAGAAACAAACCATTACATACAGGGAACTTCCAGTAAGACTTAGCATGTATTTCTCATCAGAAACCATGGAGGTGAGAAGACAGTGGTATAATGCAATGAGGATACTGAAAGAGAAAAACTGCCATCCTAGAATTCTTTATCCTGCAAAATTGTTCTTCAAATATGAAGGTGAGTTTAAAATATTCACAAACAGAAACAGAGTGTTCTTTGTTTTTTCAATGTTAATCTATGTGATGTATTTGCTTACTTCTACAAACAAGACAAATTAGAACAGAAAATGTTCTTTTAAAAAATCCATCTTTGCAGGAAATACTAAAGGAAGGTTTAGAGCCTGAAAGAAAAAGATAGGAGAGAGGTTTGGAAGAGATTATAGAAGAGAAGAAAAGCAGAAAGGATAACTAAAGCAGTAAAAACAAAATGTATCATATTTGGATCAAAGATTAAAACAAACAAACAAAATACAATAAATGAACACTTGCAAAAAAATAAGAAAACTAAAAAAATCACCAACAAGAACAGAAACGAAAAAGTTAGTATAACTGTATTAATATCAGACAAATTAGCCTTTATGGGGAAAATATTATTATGCATAAAGAGGGATATTTAAAAAAAATATCTAACTTATTTTGTTGCTATAATAATTCTATTGTATCCTTCCAACCACTCCTCAAAACTATGCAAAGCAAAAATGGAATTAAAGAAGAAAAACACAATCCAGAAACATAAGTGGCAATTAACACATCTCTAGTAATAAGATATAACAATAGATATAAAGTAGTAAGATAAAATATTTGAATAACATGATTAAAATCTTGACCAAGGGAGTGGATGTGGCTCAAGCAGTTGAGCTCCCACCTCCCACTTGGGAGGTCCCGGGTTTGGTTCCCAGTGCCACCTGAAGAAAACAAAAACAAACAACAAGCAAAACAAACCAAAAAACCAATTCAGGGAAGCCAATGTGGCTCACTGTTTGAGTACCGCTTCCCAAATATAAGGTCCCAGGGTCAATCCCTGCCCCCGGTACCTCAAAAAAAAAAAATCTTGATCTAATAAACTCTGGGCAACTGTAGAATATATTCTTTTCAAGTAAACATTGAACATTATAAAAACTGACTATGTGAAGATCAAATCTTCCTTTTAAAAAATGGAAATCAATGTAGATTATATTATGTGACCACTTATTTACACTAGAAATAAAAAGAGAATATAATTGGAAAATCCCTATATGTAAACAAAATAATAAATACATGTTACAATCCAAAGAAAAACACTATAAAAGTAAATTATAAAACACTTAAATGTAAATAATAATATAAATACAACCTATCAAAATTGTGAAAAGCAGTAAAAACCAAAGAGAACTTTTCAGTCTTATATTAGAAAACAAATGCTTAGCTTGGATTCTTCCAAAAGTAGATCACCTTTGACAAGTTTTTCAGTGAGGATATATTTCATCTGTGATCTCAGTAAGGCGATGTTAGGACACTAGAAAAGTAAAACATGGAAGAATAAAACCTATGATGTTTATGAATCGTCTGTTACCTCTAGAGAAACTGAAACTCCATGTTCTGCAGATCCTTAGATAAACCATATAGAATGTGTCTCGGGGGAACCTTGGATATTTACCTTCTGCCACCCAACCCCTACTTGTTCAGGATTGATTTCAAATGAATGAACTCCTTCCCAATTCTGGTCGTGTCTGTGAAGCTTTGCAGATTTCTTTGACTTTAGAGTTATCCCTGACTCAACCAAGAAGAGATATTCTAGGGCACATGTTTGATGTAGAAACTGGCTATATGCCACAGTATTGATATTTGTTGGGCCAGGAGGTTGGGGTGTAGAGCCTAACAAATATTTGATAGCCTTGTGTTGCTAATATCTATTTGTGCCTCATAATAAGTCTACTCTGTCACTGACTTCAAGTGACTGACCACACAATTTAAAAAGGGGTTGCTGGAAGAAACTATAGTAAAATATTACACCTGATTTTGAGGCCAAATTTATATTCCTTCCCTGTCCACATTCCATAATCCACATCCCTGGCCAGTTTGTCAGCTGGTCCTGTTTGAATGCCTTTTTGGGTGAATCAAAGCTTTGTCCCTGAGGCATGGCCAGGTCAGGTTGTTACAACTGATTTACTATTTTTCTGGACATGAAACCATCAAGAAACACTCCAGTGAAACCATTAAAATCCATTCAAATCCTTCTCTGTCCACATTATGTAGTATCAAATTTAGTTCCTCATAAAAGCCATGTCCATTGTTCTTGCCACTATAAGCACTCCTTTTCTTAATTTTTTTTTTTTTTTTTAGTCTTCTGGTCCATCAGTATGAGGAGTCCAATGTGGCCAAGTGGTAGTCAAATCTTTTATTCTGTGAAAGTCAGTAGTGTGGAAGTGTTGTCCCTCTGTTAATGAAGACTCTCTGTACAGTAAAGCCTAGAATTGCATGGAGGGGAAGCACAAAGCCTACAAATGGATTACCCGAATCATGGGGAGAGGTGGCAATCTTAATTCCATTCCTTATTTCCTGGGTATGTGTATTTTAGCTATTGATAATACAGTGTCAAATATAACAGTTAATTAAACACATGTATAGCATCTTGGGTTCATCACCTACAAGTAGGGTGTAGTTACTACAATGCTAATCTCTTATCTGAGCCTTTAATAGGCCACTCATTTTTCTTTGATATTTCCAATAGAAATGCATTCCATGATCATGTGTCTGTTTTCACAATTTCTTCATTATAAAATTCATTGTATGCCAGGGGTCCTCTTTGTAGAATTTCATATCCATAAATCAGACATTCAGTAAGCCTTAGAATAATAGTCCTGGAAGAGGGACTGCAGGAGAGGAGAAAAACATATCCAGAGTAGGAGTCAATTCCAATAATGACAAATCACCCTCTTCCATGGAGGAAGGGATCTGATGTAACTGACTTCCACTGAATGGCAGCATATGAAGTTCTCAGCATCATTCTCTTCTGCTCACAGGTCCAGTATTCGAGAACAACAGTGAGATAAACCTTAATGAAACTGAGTCAATGTTTTGAGACACACCAATAGCCTACATTCCAGACTCCATGACTATTTCATTCATGGGCACCTTAAATAAGCACTGAAGTAAGAAAGAACAAATGTTGGCTGAAAGATTATCATTCCCCTCATCTTTATGCCTTCTCTGTGAAGGACAGTATAGATTGGGCACTGTTGTAAGAATTACAATCCACAAACTTTGTGTCCAGTCACTTATGCCTGCACTAATTCTTTTCCCCCAGACTTCCATCTCTGATTTTCCAGTGTTGTTCCTGTATGGTCTTTAATAAAATGACCAAGCCATTTTCCTCTGTTCAGGAATTCATATTTATTTGTACCTAAGTTCATTTCTCCATCCAAAGTTGATAACCAACTAAAATGTTCAAGGCTCTTCCCATGAAAAGGATTTTCCCTCACCAATGTTATTTCAGGTCACCCTGAGTGGAGCTGTAATGCAGCAGGAGACTTTTTTTTCCTTTTTGGGGTGTGGCAGACACCAATGTACTGAGAAAGGATTTATCTGTAAATCAAGACTGAACATTTCTTCCTCTGTTAGTTGGTTATGGCAAGCCTCCCATGAGCAGATAAATTTGAGCTGAAGGAAAGGTATTTATTTAACAAAAGCAGTGATTTATGGGTCTATGCTATCTGTTCATGTAGATTGCTTGTGCCTTTGGACCTTCTTATGCCTGATACTGGATGCATCACTTGCAACATATAATAGCTTAGTACTTTGATTGCTAGAAATTGTGACTTTTTAAGTGATGGAGGTTCCTAGTCATATAAAGATTTGGTTACCCACAGCATGCTACTAAAGTCCAATAGCATGCTAGGAACAGCTTTTAAATCAATGGGCAGTTGTCTGCTTCAGAATGCAGGGCTTTTCTCCAGAATTGCATGAATTAGATTGTTACTCAGATATCTGGCCTTGCTACAGAATAAAAATGATGTCCTTATTTATCAAGTTATCTCAATTTAATTGCATGTTCTTGTTCATATAGCCTAAGTGGAAGTGCAGCTTGCACTGGAGATTGGACTTGGTACGAAGACACCTTGAATATTGACAATGCTGTGAGCCACCCAGTAACTGAGTCAGAGCAGTATGCACAGAGTGCTCTATTGTACAACAGGAGAGTTAACAAAGGATGGGGCAAAAGAGCACATGCAAATATTGTTCTTCCCATTAAAACAAATTCCTTTTTAAAAAAGTATTTCCTAATTTGCAAAAGGATAAGAAAAAATCATTCTATTAGTAGATGTCTGAACAAAATATTTTCTGCCATAGAAGGCCCAATGTGCTTAAACTTTATAATTAAATGCGATTTTGCTGTTTACTTCAAAGCCAATAACTCTTGATCTTAAAACTATTTATTTTTTCTTAAAATGAAGAAAGGAAGCAAAAACAAAGAAAGAATATATAACGGAAAGAAGAGATGTTTAAAATTGCTAATATTCATTGTGCTTTTTACTATCACCATTATCATTTAATTTAACTCTTACCACTGATTCATATGATTTGATTTAACATCACAGTGATTCCACTTGCAAGAGTCTAGAGACAAAACTAAAGTACTAGTGTTGAAAGTTTACTTTGTGTCCAGAAAAAGAACATTTCTTAAGACTGCAGAAATCTGACCAGGCTTAAGATACCTGCTCTTTAATTTTGACATAGCTGCCTTAACCTCCTTGTTCCTTAGAGTGTACATAACCGGGTTTAAAATGGGAGTAAAGATGGTATAGAACACAGCAAGGACCTTGTCAATTGAATAACTACTAAAGGGCTACAGATAGATGAATATACATGAACCGAAGAATAAAGTGACCACAGTGATGGGTGCACTCAACGTGGAACGGGCCTTTGCCATGCTGGCAGAGGAGCAGTTCCAAAGTGTAGTAAGTGTCATAGTGTAAGAGATGTCCAAGAGGAGGAAGGAACTCAAAGAAAGAAAACTGCTGTCTGCAACTATTAGTAAGCTGACAACATAAGTGTCTATGCAGGCCAGCTTGGTCACTAATGGGAGGTCACAGATTAAGCTATTGTGGACCTGATTAGGTCCACACAAAAAGCAAGTTAACAGTAAATGCCAACTAACTAGTAGTATGAATGAAGCCAACACACCAGGAGATGAGGACTAGAATAATGCATACGCGGCAGCTCCTTATCATCATGTATAGGAGTGGTTTGCAAATAGCAACATAATGGTCATAGGGTGTGGATACAATGATAACCATTTCACTGCCACTGAAAAGATGTACAAAGAAAATCTGAGCCAGGCAGGCTTCAAAAGAAATAGTCTTGCACTTTAACAAAATGTCAGCAAGCATTTCTGGGGTAGCAAAGGAGACAACACATATCTATAAAAGAGAGTTTTGCAAGAAGAAAGTACATGGGGATATGAAGGCAAGCATCTGAAGTGAGGATGATGAGAAAGTTACCCAGCAATATAGATAGGTAGAGTAGTGAAAATATGGCAAACAAGAATGGTTGGAGCTCCTTAGGACTAGAAAGTCCCAGCAACACAAATTCTGTCACCCAAGAATGATTTGTCTCATTCATTGACTTGAGAAGGGACTTATCTTGTTACCTGAACAGGAGAGAAACACATATCAGTCAATGATTGGACATGAATTTGACTTCTCAAGTCCACCTCAGTCTTTAGGGATTCTAATTTGTACTAACATATATGTGTCCAGGTTTACATGAATCATTAAAAATTATATAGAAAGTATAAAACTCTACTAAGAAAAGAAGACTGAGATGGAGGGGAGCATTGGTGGGGAGATGTTCAATTAACTGGTTTATCAAATCACTTGAATTTAAGGAATGAAATCAACTAATTTACAAATGAAATTGAGTATCTGAAAAATTGTTTTAAAATCACAGAAATCCATCCTAAGAATCTACAGCAACATAATTTAAATTATTTTTTCTGGAGTAAATGATATGAGTCTTAAAAGAAAAAAAAACATGTCAACTGCTACTATGGAGGAATAGAATTTTATAATGTTAATATTGGGCAACAATTTAGACACAAAAGAGTACTACATGAATCTAAACAAAGTTCAAAAATAAGCAAAAATAATCCGTTCTGTGAAAAGTTCAGAGAGTGGCTATCCTTGTAGGGAGAAAGGGGAAAGAATGGGGCATGGTAGGGGTTTCTGGGATACAGGTAACAATTCTGTTTCTGGACATGGTAATAGTCAAATGGGAGAGTTCATTTTGTGAAAGCTATGGACATGTGCACTTCTGGCTTGTGCACTCTTTTGTACATATATTAGATATTTATAAAAATTAAAACAGAAGGAGCTAGAGACACAGCGTTCTATTTTTGTGAGAGAGCTCATAGGAAGAATAGCTGCCTTGAGTGATTAGATCTTATCCACTCCTCTATCCAGTTAACAAATTATATAAATTGAAAAACAAAACACCGACAAGGGAGTAGATGTAGCTCAATTGGTTGAGTGCCTGCTTCCCACATGAGAGGTTCCAGGTTTGGTTACTGGTGCCTTCTAAAAACAAAACAAAACAAACAAACAAACAAAAAAACCCAAGCAACAAGCAAACAAACGAGAAAAAACAGCTCAGGGGAGCCGATGTGGCTCAGTGGTTGAATGCCAGCTTCCCGCATATGAGGCCCCAGGTTCAATTCCCGACCACGGTACTTCAAAAAAACAAACAAAACTGGCAAAACTGAAAGGACCGGAGTTTACTGGAACTATTCATGGAACTTCTGCCTGCCATCTGCCACTCAGCTCTTCATGAGGCTCTTTCTGTAAAAACATAGGGCATTATTTCCTTTGAATTAACCCCTGGAGATATAAGACTTTTTTACACTCTGCCATTGGTATTGATATATAACCATACATATTTTATTATACTAAGATTATTTTATTTTATGTGGTGAGGTTTTTGTTATTATAATGACATATAGAATAGAAATATTAAGCAGGAGGAATTCAACCATAAGAAAAATGGCCTTTCTTTTCTACTCATTATTCTAGGTTCTATTTTATCAGAACTTTCACCTTTTGTGTTACTTTACTATTATAAACTGTGCAGAATTTAGAAAAGTTCTGTGGTGAAACATGAATATAAAAAGTGAAATGTAAGTAACCATCAAATTATTTGGTTTTGAAAACTCTGTCTCTACATCTAAGTCAGGCTTGGGGAGGAGGTGTCTTTTATACTAATGATTTCCATCCAGTTGCATTTTTTTAAATTATTGTCCTCTTTAATCATAACTGCAAATTGCCTAGTCTTTTCTTTGTTGCTGGAGAGTTAATAAAAGGGCATTTGGTGAATAATTCTAACTCCAAGAAAACAAATTTGGGGACTCTCTCCTGAATTTCAACTCTCCAGTCCTCCAAAAAAGCCTACCAAAGAATTAATTCACATATTATCACAGATTATATCAAAACTATGACTCAAGGCTATTCAGAAGTGGTTACTAAGTAGAGTTTGAAGTCAAAGCAGGCTATAGGCCAAATTATGAAATGGGGCAAATATGGCTTTGAGAAACCACCACATTCTCTTCAGTGCCTGTCTCCCCTCCTCTTCATTCCTCAGAGCCTTTTATTATTAGGTGAACTCTAGGGACCCACTTTGGCTTGTCTTCCCTGGGAAATACCCTGACTGTTGGACCCCCAAACATAAATGCTGTGGTGAATACCTAGAGTAAGAATTGGCAAAGATATCCTATTCAATCAACTAACAGGGGTTCATCTGTACCCAGTCAGAAAGAGCAAAGCCTTGAGTACAGAGAATAAATCTGGTACTATAGCACAATGAGGGGGCAGGAGGCATTTGTGGGTAGTGGACACTTTATGGTGTCTTTAGAATGAAGCCTTCGTAAATTCAGTTTGATTCCTAATAGCTTTTCCGAGTCTTCTGCAAAATCAGATTCCCCCACTATTTCTTGGTTCCAAGAAAAAGAAGATATCTTATTTTCTCTGGAAGTAAATGTTGAACAAATTGAATCAAAAACTCAGTTTCTTAGTACACAAGATGAAAGTGTTGGACAACAGGAAATCTAAGTGTTTAGTAATAGAAATCCATTGTTTTTTAGTTCATTCACTCTAAAAGTATTTAAATATCTCCTTTCCCAGGGCACTGTGCTAGGCACAGGTGATAGAGCAGTTAGGTTCATTACTTGCCTGCTCCCCGTCCCTGAAGATTATTTACTAATATCCACAATTCCTTATTCATTTAAATAAAATGATAGACCAAGATTTCCCTTCACTTCTCAGAACACCCCTTACTAAATGAACATGAGTAGCTTTATCACTTAATAAAAGGACTGTCTTTATAAGTCCAATAAAATCACTGTGCTAACATAGAAACATAAAGCTATTGGAATAAAATCTCTAATATCACAGCTGTGTAATTGGGCAGCTACATGATATTGAGCAGGTCATGCAGCTTTTAGAGCTCATTGTCATCAAATATTACATATTTAGAATGATATTGACCACAAAGAGATTCCTGAAAGTATTTTAAAAGATTATATACTTTAATACATCTTGATGACTACACATATGTAAATATTCTTAATAATGAATATTTCATATCAAAATAAGTAGGCTCTTTTCTGAAAATTATGCTTGCTCAAGGATAGTGGGTCTGACTTATATAAGAATTAGTTTCTCATTAGCAGAGGTGTTCAAGTATATGTCAATCTCTCATTTATTGTAATATTTTTGCATGAATTGATATATGCCTGTAAGATTGTGCTAAGTGACCCTCAAGTCCTTCCATTCTGAAATTCTATCAAATGAATCTTCACAATACTTCTGCCTGGGATATATATTTTGAATGGTATGTGAAGCAAAGTAAGTATGAATATAATTTACAGGGCTTACCAAACCCTATCACTTCAGAAGTACATCTTTCACAAGCTTTCCCACACTAGCACAACCCCATCCCCGACCCATCAAATCAAGGTCAGAAGTATAACAGCGACTGTGGAGACAAATGCCAGCTCAAGGACTTCAGAAGGATACTGAGAAAATGCTTCACTTACCTAAGATAAAATAGAAAATGTGAAGATATGCTGTTGTTTATAATCACTAAATCTTAGAAAGCATTTAGTTGTTACTTCCCTCTCTTCTAAGAAAACACTGATCTGGCCTTAGGAAATTGGTCATAAAGAGGTTTGTTTTAAAAGAAGGGAACAGGCACAAGGTGTTCTGTAGCCCAAGATGTTCTGACTTCAAAGAGGTGAGCAGGGCTGGATGCAGTATCCTAATGGAGGCCCCAGGAGCTGGAGAACACTTGGAGCACTCAGGAATCTGAAAGACAGAAAGGGCAAAGATCAAATGGAAGAAATGCTGGAAACAAAATCCCCTTTTTCACAATTTTACATAGAATTTAACCTAACTGTAGCTATACTGCTTTTGTTTACAATAGCCAAAAACTAAATGATCACAAATAATGTTCAGAGATAAAAACCAATCTCACCTCACTAGGGGCCACATGAAGATGGTTGATCCCTAGTCTTCAATCCAGTTGAAAATATAGAAATAGAAAGTATTTACCTATTCCTAGGAAACTGTTATCTTCCAACTTAAGCTTGTCTGACAGGTCCAGAAATATGATTGGAATTCATCAGGGAGTTAAAACATTGTTCTCAAGGGAGAAGCCTCAATAACTTCAGCTACAAAGTTTTCATATAAACTTTCATTTTCTGATCAGAAAAAAAAATTAGTAAGAATAATTTTTAGGAAGTATCACTGATTGTTACATGATTTGAGGCCTTTAAAGACAGTGAAGTATCAGGAACATTGCATTATTTTATTAAAACCATGTTTAGGAATTATTTAGACTTTTTCTCACTTCTCTCTATTTAAAGTGTGTACAATTTTGTCCCTGTTTCATGGAAATGCCTTTTGTATAAAAATCATAGAATTGAGTCAACATTTTGAATAATAATCATATAATGAATTTATCTTAATATTAATAAGATGCTAAAAGAGAGAAATCATACATAGAATACATGTTTTTTTTTTTTTTCACAAATAGGATAATTGGCCTTTCATAAGTAATTTATGTAATTTATGTTAGAATTTTCTTGTCATTAATTTAATAAGCACAGTTCTAAATTATAAATCCAAATCAATTGATGATGTCCAAAGATATCATTGATTATAAAGTATTAGACTGGGATATAGAAAATATCAGCTCTAGTATTTGGCGACTGTAACGGCTTCATTTTTGAAAAAGCTTTGGATCACAGTAGGGTTACAATTGGGGAGGGGGAGGATTTTTGGTGTGGGGTGTCAGTGATGGAGGATGCATGGGAGGAAGTTCACCTGAACATACATATGAGGTATGTAAAAATGTTCAAATGTTTATGGGGCATTGTCATGGTGGCTGGAGACTCACATAATAATCGAGAGAATACTGAATTCCCATCTTGGAGAGCTGTACCACATTATCTAAGGGAGCAGCAACAGTCCTCCAAGTGTAGGGGCAGTGACTGGTGAAGAAGGATGATTCACTGATGAGCCCTTGAAATTGATAACTAGGCTTATGAGCCTTTACTCTTGATATTGAAACTTAGCCTATTGTTATGGGGTGCCTAAGGGCTGCCTCCTGGAATCCTCCTTGTTGCTCTCTCTAAGTCTAACTCAGCATATGAATGCATTACCTTCCCCCCAGCATGGAACATGGCTCCTGGGGATGAGCCTCCCTGGCACCGAGGGATTGCTATCAAGCACCAACTAGCAATGTAACTGGAAAAAGACCTCAAATAAATGGGGGAAAAAGTAACGACAAATGAGTTTATATGGCTAAGAGAATTCAAAGTGAGTTGGGAGGTCATCCCAGAAGTAATGCTTACACACATCTTAGCAGAATCTCATAGACTTCCAAAGTGAATACTACCCCAAATAGCGGGGTTCCTGAGGGCTCTGGAGGCACCCAGGTGCCTACGGTCATTGTGGATAGCTCTAGAGTTTGGTGCCTTGCCAGTGGGCCATACTTTGGAGTTTGTGCTCCTAAGAGTGACAGAGTTACTCAACTATGTCTTCCCTGCACATGGCTCATCTGTCCCTTCTCTTTAAACCTGTATTTGGTGCTGGAGTTTGTAGTTGTATGTCCAGAGACTTGAGTCTTTGGATTATCCATGTGCCAGCTGGGCCCAGAATTTTGGTGGAGTTGCAACACCTACTATACAGCTCATTGGATTCACCCAGGACAACTGGCAGGGAGATGATGATGGACAGCTGACATCCCAGGGAATGGAGAGTCTGCAGCTGCAGGCAAGATAGCCCCATCCATCTTCCCCATGAGATATAAGCCCTCATTCAATTGGAGGTGGAGTGGACATCACCATCCTAGAATCCTTGGAATTGGGGGAAGAGCTATGGACTAGAGTGGACTTATTGGAATTCTACTATTGACATATTGTGATTTTAGCAATGGAAGAAATTATAACATTGATGTAGAGCTAATGGCCCTGGAGACTCTGGGGACAGGGAAAGGGAAAAACAATTGTAATATGGGGCTTTTTCGGGACTTGGGAATCACCCTGGGTGACGTTGCAACAGCAGATATAGGCCATATAACATGCAGAACTATGTGGGAGAAAGTGTAGATTATAATGTGAATTGTCATCCATGCTGAATGGCAAAGCCCCAGGATGTGTTTATCAACTGCAGTGCATGTGCCACACTAATGAAAGATGTTTATGTGGGAGGGTTTGGGTGGTGTGGGGAGTCGGGCATATGGGATTCCTTATATTTTTTGTGTAAAATTTATGGAATCTAAGTATCCTTTAAACATTTTTTTTAAAAAGAGCACTGGAATACTCAAATGCACACAAAAATTCAGCTCTACTTCTATGTCTCACTAAATAACTTTATAAGTATAGACAAATCACACTCTCTGAGGTGCTCAGTTTCTCTTCCAAAGAGAAGGTAAGAATAATAATTCTTTCTTCTAAATTTCAATATTCTATTTTTCTCTGACTTTTGAAAAAATGATCCATGGAAAGCAAATCAACTCAATGGTAAAAGTAATTACAACAGGCTGCATTCAACTGGAGAGTATATTCAATCAAATGGGTAAAAACATCTGATTTTAGCAAAGTAATATAACCATCAATCATTTTTTAGAGTCAGGTATTTGGACAACAGTTCAATAGGCAAAATGGGCCCAGAACTTTCAAAACTTAAGTATGAGGGTGGACAATAATTTCCTATAGGACTTCTGGTCTGATTGAATGAGGCTAGAGGGGAACAGCTCCTTTCTTGTCCCTGCCCTTATCATATCTGCACTTACCTGGGGAAACAAAATTCTTCAGAATCCATTGGCTGGGAGCAAAGGGAGAATACCCATGTGTTTCCAGTCTTCACTTTTCACTCTTCACACTTTCAAGTGTCACTGTCCTCAGCACACAGATATAAGAAAAACCATCACAATGATTAAAAGGTAATTAGGGATTTTTCATCACCAAATTGTAGTGACCAAGAAACCCTGAGGACATAGCAGAACTTTCCTTGATTAGGGCTAATTGGTGAGTGAGTTTATTTGGAGCTGCGCACAAAAATTATAGTGCATTACTTTGAAGATTTCACAATTGGACCAAGCAAGAGGACTATGGAAATGTGTTGTCCTGTGGGGGAAGATGTAACATAGCGTAAAGAAAGATTTATAACAATGAGTAATTTTATTGGCTATCACCTGGACTCAAATACAGTGCTTACCCAAGATGGCTGTTTGGGGTCTGCATAGTTGGCAGAGCTGGAAGTGGTCCCATTAGCTCTCCAGGATGCTCTGAGCCTCCAGTGGCCCAATCTCCAAATCTTCACTAAGTCTTGGGCCGTGGTCAAAACATATGAGGCCAATGAAAACAAATAAACAGATAAACAGAAACTGAGAGGGTTTATAACAAAAAGAACAGCTTTGCAGGAAATACTAAAGGGAGTATTACAGCCTGAAAAGAAAAGACAGGAGAGAGAGGTTCAAAGACAGCCTATAAATGATGACTGTATCAGTGACAGTAACTAAAAGTGTCAAAAGAGTGATGAAAATAAAATGAGATATAAAGCCCAAAGAGCAAGATATATATTCTTTTCAAGCACTCATAGCTCCTTCTCCTGGATATACTATATATTGGTTCACAAGACAGGTCTCAATAAATTTAAAAAGATTGAAATTATACAAAACACTGTCTCTGATCATAACAGAATGAAGCTGGAAATAAATAATGGACAGAAAAAGGGAAAATTCATAAATATATGGAGATTAAACAACACACTTAAATAATCAGTGGGCCAAAGAAGAAATTGCAAGGGAATTCAGCAAATATCTTGAGATAAATGAAAATGAGAACACAACATTTCAAAACTTACAGGACCCTGCAAAGGCAATACTGTGAGGGAAATTTATAGTCCTCAATGTTTACATTAAAAAAAGAAAGAAAGAAAGAGCTAAAATTGATGATCTAACTGCACACCTGGAAGAACTAGGAAAAGAACAGCAAACAAATCCCAATGAAATAGTAATGATCAGAGCAGAAATAAATGAAATCAAGAACAACAACAAAAACCAGTAGAGATAACCAACAAAACCAAAAGTTGGTTCTTTGAGAAGATCAAAAAAATTGACAAACCCTTAGCTACACTGACAAAGAAAAAAAGAGAGAAGGCACAAATAAATAAAATCAGGAATGAGAGGGTCACATTACCACTGACCCTGTAGAAATAAGAGAGATCATAAGGGGATACTATGAACAGCTGTACACCAAAAAACTAGACAATATAGATGAGATGAACAAATTCCTGGAAACACATGAACCACTTACACTGAATTTAGAAGAAATAGAAGACCTCAACAAACCAATCACAAGTGAAGAGATTGAAACAGTCATCAAAAACGTCCCAAAGATAAAAAAACCCAGGACCTGAAGGCTTCACAGGTGAATTCTACCAATAATTCAAAGACGAACCATTACTGATCTTGATCAAGCTCTTCTAAAAGATTGAACAGGAAAGAATGCTACCAAACTCATTCTATGAAGCCAACATCACCCTAATACCAAAACCAAGTAAAGATACTATTAAAAAAGAAAATTACATACCAATATATCTAATGAATATAGATGCAAAACTCCTCAACAAAATACTTGCAAACAGAATCCAAAAGCACATATTAAAAGAATTATACACCACGATCAAGTGGGTTTTATCCCAGATATGCAAGAGTGGTTCAACACAAGAAAATCAATTAGTGTAATCAAACAAATTGAAAAATTGAAGAAGAAAAACCACATGATCCAATGAATGCAGACAAGGCATTTGACAAAATACAGCAACCTTTCTTGATAAAAATACTCCAGAATATAGGAATAGAAGGAAGGTTTCTCAGTATGGTAAAGGGCATATATGAAAAACCTACAGCTAGCATTGTATGCAATGGAGAAAGACTGAAAGTTTATCCACTGAAACCAGGAACAAGACAAGGATGACTACTGTAACAGTTTGATATTATTGATGAATTCCAAAAAGAAAATACTGGTTTATGTTTGTAAACTAGTCTTTTCCTCTGGGCATATTAGAATGTATTGGATTCAGAGGTTTTACTTTTACTTGATTAAATAATAATTAAGACTTTGATTGGGCCATGTCAGTAAGATATGGGGCCAGGGACTCACAGGGAAACTGTACCACAGAGAAGGGAGGTTGGAGTTTTGAGCTAGATCCTGGGAAGTGAGCCCAGAGAGAATTGAGCTCCAGGGAGAGAGACAGAGCTGGTCACCTGATAGTCTACAGCTGGCCTTGTGGAGAGAGAAGGGCAGCTGACCTCGAAGATAAAGAAATCCTTGGAAGGGAGGAACCCAGGAAGCCTGAACTCTTGGCGGACATTGGCAGCCTTCTTGCTCCAAAAAGTGGCAACAGACTTTGGTGAGGAAATTAACTTATGCTTTATGGCCTGGTAATGGTAAACTTCTACCCCAAATAAATATCCTTTATAAAAGCTAACAGATTTCTGGTATTTTGCATGTACACCACTTTAGCTGACTAATACACCCACTGTCACCTTATTATTCAATATTGTGCTAAAAGTTCTAGCTAGAACAATTAGGCTAGACATTTAGAAATAAAAAGCACCCAAATAGGAAAGAAAGAAGTAAAACTTTCACTGTTCGCTGATAACATGATCTTATATCTAGAAAATCCTGAAAAATCCACAACAAAGCTACCAGAATTAATAAACAAGTTCAGCAAACTGGCAGGATAAAAGTTAATATGCAAAAATCAATAGCATTTCTATACATTACTGATGTGCAATCTGAGGAGGAAATCAGAAAAATAAATCCATTTATAATAGCAGCTAAAACAATTAAATATTTAGAAATAAACTTAACCACGGACATAAAGGACCTGTGTATTAGTCAGCCAAAGGGGTGCTAATGCAAAATACCAGAAATCTGTTGGCATTTACAAAAGGGTAATTATTTGGGGTAGAAGCTTACAGTTACCAGGCTATAAAGCATATTTCTACCAAAGTCTATTGCCATGTGTTGGAGCAAGACAGCTGCCGGTGTTTGCCAGGGTTCAGGCTTCTTGGGTTCCTTCCTCTCTTCCTGGGGCTCCATTTCTTTCTGGGCTCAGCTCTTCTGTTTCCTCCACAAGGCCAGCTGTAGACTTACCAGGAGAATGGCTCATCTCTATCCTGGGGCCTTGTCTCCTTCCTCATGACCAAGCTCCTCCATCTGATTGCCTCTCCGGGCTCCAGCAGCAAAACTCCAACATCAGAACAACTCCAGCTCTGTCCTTTGCCATACCTTTTATCTTTGAGATCCCACTCACCAATCCTTGAGGAATGTGCTCCACCCTCTCTGCACCCTGGTGTGGAAAAACTCTCCCAGAACATCAGGTGAGAACATCCACCCTCTTCAACTGCTGAGGCACACTCACCCTCTCTCCACCCTGGGGCGGTAAAACTCTCCCAGAACTTTGGGTAGGAACATCCACCATCTTCAACTGCAGAGGCAAACCTCACCCTCTCTGTACACATGGGTGGGGTTCCTTTTTTGGCCCAAGGCAATGTCTTAATTCTATCTCTCAGCTTACATGGAGCTGTTTCTTCTTCAATCCCTCCTTTCCATGTCCTTTTTTGTCCAAGCTGACAGTGGTTTTTTCCATACAGGACTCTCAAAAAAGTTGTTGGTTTAACATGCAAGAAGCAAGGGTCCAAGCCATCAGACAGTAAGACTTTCCACAGGTCTTTCTGAGATAACTGCAACTTCAATCCTGATTTATAGGTTCCACGTTTAGCTAAGTCTTCAAATGGGGCACTTTCATATGGGAACTTGATTTTCAGAGGCTTGGAATTTCCAGAATCAGTTCCTGTTTCCTTTGTGCCCAAGAGTTCAGTGTATTTTGCTCATCTAATATTTTGCTATAAGCTGCAAGAAGAAGCAAAGACACATTCTCTGAGTTTACCATGCAGAGTTCTTCAGCTAAATGCTCAGGCTCGTCATTTTCAAATTCTGTCTTCCATTAAACACCAGGAGTTAATCTTGCTAAGTTCTCTGCAACTTTAAAACTTGGATCTCCTTTCCTCCAGTTTCCAATAATAGTTTCATCATTTACATCTAAGTTATCATAAAAAGTCTCTTCAGCATCCATATTACTAACAACAGTCTCTTCAAAGCGATCTGGGCCTTTTTCCTGAAGCATTTCACAACTCTTCCAAAAAATACCCCTTACCCATTTATAAAACCTTTCCAGCATTCTGGTAATTGAAAAAGCACTTCCCCATTCTTCGTTACCAAATTCTGTCTTAGTCAGCCAAAGGGGTGTTGATGCAAAATACCAGAAATCTGTCAGCATTTACAAAAGGGTATATATTTGGGATAGAAGCTTGCAGTTACCAGGCCATAAAGCATAAGTTTCTTCCTTCACCAAAGTCTGCTGTCACTTCTTGGAGCAAGACAGCTACCGATGTTTGCCAGGGTTCAGGTTTCTTGGGTTCCTCTCTTCTGGGGGCTCCGTTTCTCTCTGGGCTCAGCTTCTCTGTTTCCTCCACAAAGTCAACTGTAGACTTATCAGGTGAATGGCTCATCTCTATCCCGGGGCCTTCTCTCCTTCCTCACAACCAAGCTCCTCCATCTGCTTGCCTCCCTGGCTCCAGCATCAAAACACCAACATCAGAACTATTCAAACTCTGTCTTTTGCCATGCCTTTTATCTTTGATACCCCACCCACCAAGGGGGTTGCTCAACACCCTACTGACGTGGCCCAGTCAATGCCCTAATCATAACTTAAACATGCCCAGATTAACAGACCAGTTTACAAGCATAATCTAATATCTATTTTTGGAATTCATAACTATATCAAACTGCCAAACTGCTACACTCTGTATTCAGAAAACTACAAAACATTGCTATAAGAAACCAAAGAAAAATAAATGAAGGGCATTCCGTGTTCATGGATTAGAAGACTAAATATTGTTAAGAAGGCAATTTTATTCAAACTGACTTACAGATTCAAGGGAATCCTAATAAGAATAACAGCCTTTTTTGCAGAAATCGAAAAGCAAATAATCAAATTTATTTGGAAGTGTAAGGGGCCCCAAATAGCAAAACCTGTATTAAAAAGAAGAACGAAGTTGGAGGACTCTCTTTTCCTGACTTTAAAGCATATTACTTAGCTACAGGGATAAAAATAGCATGGCACTGGAATAAGGACAAGCAGATTGACAAATGGAGTTGAATCAAGAACTCAGAAATTAACCCTCACATCTTCAGTCAAGTGATTTTTGACAAGGCTGTTAAGCCCACCAAGCTGGCCCAGAACAGTCTTTTCATCAAATGGTGCTGGGACAACTATATAGCCATATCCAAAAGAAATAAAGAAGACCTCTATCGTACACCTTATACAAAAATTAATTCAAAATGGATCTAGGACTTAAATATATAAACAACAAATGTAAAACTCCTAGAATCAAATGCAGGAAAGCATCTTCAAGATCTTGTGGTAGATGGTAGTTTCTTAAACCTTACACCCAAAGCACGAGGAACAAAAGAAAAAATAGATAAATGGGACTTCCTCAAAATCCAACACTTTTGCACCTGAAAGATTTTGTCTAAAGGGTGAAAAGGCAACTGACTCAAATGGGGGAAAATATTTGGCAATCGCATATCTGATAAGGGTTCAATATCTATGATATATAAGGAGAACATACAAAACAATAAAAAGAGAAAGCATCCAATTAAAAAATGGGCAAAAGTCTTGAAAGGACAACTGTCCAAAGAAGAAATGCAAATGGTGAAGAAATAAATGGAAAAAATGTTCAACATCACTCTTGATTAGAGAAAAGCATATCGAAACTACAAGAGATATCATCTCACACCTATTAGACAGGCTGCTATTAAAAAGTTGGAAAACTGTACATGTTGGAGAGGATTTGGAGAGATAAGAATGGTTATTCACTGTTGGTGTGAATGTAGAATGATACAGCCACTGTGGAGCACTGTTTCGCATTTCCTATCAAAGTTGAATATAGACTTGCCATGGGACCAAACAATACCATTTCTAGGTATATACCCAGAAGAACTGAGAGCAGTGGCACAAATAGATATCTGCACACTGATGTTCATAGCAGCATTATTCACAATAGCCAAAAGTTTGAAAAAAACAAGGTGTCCATCAACTGATGAATGAATAAAGATATTTTGGAGTGTACACACAATGGAATATTATGCAGTGGTAAGAAAAAATGAAGTTGTGAAACCCATGACATTATAGATGAACCATGAGGACATTATGTTGAGGGAAGCAAGACAGACACAAAAGGACAAATACTGTATGATTTCCTTATCCTGAGCTAAATATATTGTATGAAATATTAATATGGGTAGAATTACATATATAAGACCATTTTTCTTTGTACCTGAACAAATGTAAGTTAATACTACACAATATTAATATCAGACAAAAAACAAATAAACATTATAGTAAGTGAAGGAGACCAGACACAGAGTACTACATGTTGTATGATTCCATTTATATGAAATGTAAATATAAATCAATTTATAAATATGAAAGGAGATTAGTTGTCATGTAAGTCTGAGGAAGGAATGCTAAGGGGTTTAGAGTCTTTCTTTTTGGAGTAATGAAACTTTTCCAAAACTTTTGAGATGGTGAATGTACAGCATTGTGAATATACTATAAGCCATTGATTATACACTTTGGATAGAATAGCCAGAAACAGCAGCTATGCACAGTGGGGGAAGCATAGAGAGATTGAGAGGTAAGGAATTCTCTTGTTTGTTTGTCTGTTTTTTTTTTTTTATTATTATTATTGAAATAATGAAAATGCTCTAATAATGATTGAAGTGATGAACATACAACTAGGTGATTATAGCAAATACCATTGACTGTACACTTTGGATGAATTGTATGCTTTATTAATATGTAACAATAAAACTGATTTGTTTAAAAAAATTTTTTAAAAACATGTTCCACCTATATGCTGTCCTGAAGAGAATCACCTTAAATTCAAAGATAAAAGTAGGTTGAAAGTGAAAGAATAGAAAAAATATACTGTGAAAGTAGTAAGCAGAATAAAGCTGGGGTAACACTACTAATATCATATAAAATAAACTCTAAGACAAAAGCATTTACAAGAGACAAAAATAGGCATTATATATGTAGAAAAGGGAGAATTCAACAAGAAAATTTAACAATTATAAATATACAGGCAGCTAACAGCAGAGCTACAAAATACATGAAGCAAATAATGACAGATTTGAAGGGAGAAAATGACAGTTCTACATTAACAGTAAAAGAATTTAAGACACCATTATCAATAATGTAGAGAACCTCTAGTCAGAAGATCAACAAGGAAATACAAGACTTGAATGATATTCTGAATCAACTGGACCTAGCACACATATAAAGAATATTTCAACCAATTAAAAGAGAATATACATTCTTCTTGAATGCACAAGGATCATTCTTTATGATACACTATATGTTAGGTCACAAAACAAATCTCAATAAATTCAAAAATATTGAAATCCTGCATTGTATATTCTCCAACCATTGCAGAATGAAGCTAGAAATCAATTACAGAGGAAAAATAGAAAATTCACAAATATGTGGAAAATAAACACCATACTCTTAAACAACCAATGGATTAAAGAGGAAATCACAAGAGAAATTAGGGAATAAATTGATGCAAATGCAAATGAAAATACAATATAATAAAATTTATGGCATGTAGCGAAGGCAATGATGAGAAGGAAATTTCAAGCTCTATATGCTTTATTTAAAAAGATGAAAGGCTCAAATCAGAGACCTAACCTCAAAGCTGGCAGAAATAGAAAAATAGGAGCAAACTAAACACAGAGTGAGCAGAAGGAAGAAAATAACAAAGAATGGAGCAGAGATAAATGAATCAGAAAACGAAAATAGAACCAACAAAACCAAAAGTTAATTCATGAAAAGATCAATAAAATTGAAGAAGAAGAAGAAAAAAAAACCTTTAGCTAAATGGACAAAGGAAAAAAGAGAAAGGATACAAATAACAAAAATCAGAAATGAAGCAGGGGCCCAATACCACAGACTCCAAAGAAGTAAAAGGAACTATGAGAAGATACTATGAACAACTGTACACCAATAAATAAGATAACCTACATGAAGTGGACAAATTCTTAGAAACACACAAACTACCTACAATGAATCAAGAAGAAATAAAAGCACTCCACAAACCAATTTCAATTGAATCAATAATAAAAGCTTCCCAACAAAGTAAAGCCCAGAACCAGATGGTTTCACAGAGGAACACTTCCAGATATTCCAAGAAGATTTAACTCCAATTCTGCTCAAATTTTCTCAAAAATGTGAAGAGAAGGAAACATTCCCTAATTCATTCTACAAAGTCAACTTCACCTTCATACCAAAGCCAGATAAAGATACCACAAGAAAAGAAAACTACATACCAATATCTCTTATGAATATAGATGCAAAGATCCTCAATAAAATACTGGTAAGAAGAAGAAAAAAAGACATCCAAATTGGAAAGGAATAAGTAAAACTTTCCCTATTTGCAGATGACATGATCCTATATTCAGAAAATCCTGAAAAATCTACAACAAAACTCTTTTTGTTAATAAATGAATTCAACAATATGGGAGAGTTCAGGATCAACACCCCAAATTCAGTCGTTTTTATATCTACAAGCAATGAACAATTGGAAAGAAAAATCAAGAAAAATATTCCATTAAAAATAACAACTAAAAGAATTAAATATCTAGAAATAAATCTATTTAAGGATATAAAGGACTTGTATACAGAAAAATACAAAACGTTGCTAAAAGAAATCAAAGAAGTCCCATATAAATGGAAGGACATTCTGTGTTCATGGATTGGAAGACAGTATAATTATGATGTCAGTCCTACCCAAAGCAATGTATAGATTCATTGCAATCCCAATCGAAATTCCTAAGACCTTCTTTGCAGAAATGGAAAAGTGAGTCATCAAATTGATATGGGGCGATAAAGGGCCCGGAATAGGTACAGCCATCTTGAAAAAGAAAAATGAAGCTGGTGAATCACAGTTCTTAAGCTTAAAACTCATTACAAAGGGGAGTGGATGTGGCTTAAGCAGTTGAACTTCCACCTCCCACATGGGAGGTCCTGGGTTCAGTTCCCAGTGCCTCCTGAAAAAAACAAAAACAAATAACAAGCAAAACAAATGAAAAAAAACAACTTGGGAGCCAATGTGGCTCAGTGGTTGAGCACCAGCTTCCCACATATGAGGTCCCAGGTTCAATTCCTGGCACCTAGGACCTAAAAAACAAACAAAAAAACAAAAAACACTCATTACAAAGTCACAATAACCAAAACAGCATGTTACTGGCACAAGGACAGACATATAGACCAATGGAATCTAATTAAGAGCTCAGAAATCAATCCTCACATTTATGGTCATCTGATTTTTGACAAGGGGGCAAAAACTAATAAATTGGGAATTATTTCATGGTCTGAATGACCATCCCAGCTAGTCCTGACCTGGGTGTAACTACAAATAGTAAAGCATACATCTCCATATGGTTTGGGTAAGAGCTACACTTAACTTCTCTGAACGACCCTTGCTGCTGCTTCTCTAAATGGCCCTTGCCACTTCTATGAACAGCCCCTTGCTGCCTTGCCCTTTCATGCTGCATAATTTACTAGCAAGGCCTGTATCCTTACATGGCTTAGATAATAAGAAGCTGCCCTCAGCTTCACCAAATGGTCTTGGCTGCTTCTGCTTGTCTTGCTTATAGTTTGAAATTGCCAACCCCAAGTATCTGTGGGAAAGCCTTCCCCTCCACTCTCAGTCACAATAAAGGCAAGATCCTAACACCCACAGGTGCTCTTCCTCCCTCCCACATCATGGACCCTCATGGGAGCCTAGGATATATAAGCCGTGGTCCCTTTGACAACCTCATTTCCCCCTTTACTTCTCCAGGGGCTTTGATCTAACAAAGCTTTCCTTGCATGCATTCTCAGCCTGCTGGCTATCTGTGTTTGTGCATGATCCAAAGAACTTCCATATAACATTTAAATCAAGGGTAATCATTGGGCTTACCATATTTGTTTCCCCTTCCTCAAGGAACACTTTCTTGCATTGCATGGGAATGTATAGAAACTCTTCTTTCATATATTTTGTGTGTTTTTAGTTGGTTCAGGAAGAAGAGTAGATGTGGTACTTGCTTTTCCATTGTGTCTGAAAGATGAAGTATAAATTTCTTTCTAAAAAATTAAAAATGGGAAAATAGTCATTTTTATCCCCTTGTATATTTACCATTTCCAGTAGATATTACTCTTTTATTCTGAGTTTCCATCTGGTATTTCTTCCTTTGGTCCAAAGGACTTCCTTTATCTTTCTGTTTTTGTAGTGAAGTTTGCCAATCATGATATATTTCTCAGCTTTTGTTTGATTTAAAACATTTTTATTTCACCTTCATTTGTAAAGGATGCTTTTCTATATAAATTATTCTTTTTTGGCAGCTTTGTTTCCTTCCAGATCTTCATCAATGTTATTCCTCTGCCTTCTGACAAGAAAGTTTCAGTTATTCTTGTTTTCATTCCTCTGAACATGGTCTTTCTTTCTTTCTATGACAGCTGCAAGACTTTCTTTATCCTAATTTTCTAGCAATGGATTGCGATATATCTTGGTGTTATTCTCTTTCAGTTTATCCTTCAGGGGATTCAAAAGGATTCTTTATTATTTGTGTTAAAATGTTCATCAAATTTGAAAAAAAAATGGTCATTGTTTCTTTAACATAATTTTTTCAATACCTCCCTTCTCTACTCCCTTTCTGGGACTCCAATTATGTGATAATAGATGAATTGATAATGTCTTACAAAGCCTTGTGACTCTGTTCAGTAGTTCCTTTCCTATTTTTGACTCTGTACTTCTATTTAGATATTTTCTTTTGCTGTATCTTAAAATTCACTGATCTTTACTTTTATAGTATCTAAACTGCTGCTAATCAAATTTGGTGAGCTACTCATTTTAAAGAGTATATTTTTCATCTCTAGAAATTCAATTTTGTTATTTTTAATATTTTCTGTTTCTCTCTTCATTGTATTCATCTTTTCCTTACAACCTTGATCATGTTTATATTCTCTTTTAAAGTTATTTCCTTCTAATTCCATTGTCTTGGTGGTTTCTGAGATTATTTCTATTGATTTCAATGTCTCTTCACTATGGTTCATATTCTCATGCTTCACATTTCTAGGAACTTTGAATGACGGACATTATAAATTTCACATCTCTGAGTGTTGGGTTCTTAATTTCATTCTTCAAAAGTCAGTGGTCTTTGTTCAATCAATTAACTCACTTGGGGATCAGGTTAATTATTTGAGGTTTGTTTTGATGTAGGGTGGATTTAGAGTAGACATTTCTGGGCTAAATTAGTTCAAATCCTAAGGAATTACCCTTTTTATGATCAATGTCCTGGGTATTCAGGAAAGACTGTTCTCTCTGGCTGGTCAGAATCATATGTGCCACATCCTAGTGCAAACTCTTACAATTCAGATTTCAGCTCTAAAGATGTTTTCTGTCCATACTCTTGGAGCTTTAGCATTTGCGCACACATATTATTATTCAATAAAATTCAAGATACCCTATACATATTTCTGGAATTTTTCTCTGTGAAGCTTACTATTTTTTTTTTTTTTCAATTCTGGATGAAGATTTCATTTGCATTTCACTACCTGAACTCTGTTTTCATTATTCTTTCTTTTAAAAAGATAATTAGATTATACAAATGTCACATAAAAAAATATAAGGGGTTCCCGTATGCCCCACTTCCCACATGTCCCATATATTCCCACATTAACGAAGCCAACTGTATCCTGGTTAGGCATATGTACTGAGGTGTAGGAAGTATCTCACTATAGAAAATGGGGTTGAAAACATTGTTCACCTTTCTTTCCTTCCTTTCAGGGATCATAGTCTTGCTTTACCTGTAGTCCAGTGTTTTAATACAGTCATTTCATGTATTTTGTCCATTTTTTCTAGTTCATTTCAAGGGGAGAATAAGTCCAGTTCCAGTTACCCCCATCATGTCTAGAAATGGAATATCTTTATTTTTATTTTATAATGAATACTGCATACTTATTTTTTAATGATATTCTACACATATATGAAATTCATACTTTTAAATTGTACAATTCAGTGGGTTTAAGTGTATTTACAAGGTTTTGCAAACATCACCACTATCAAATTCCAGAACATTTTTCCCACCTCAAAAAAGAAAACCTATGTCCATTAGTAGTCACTACCCATTTCCCCTACTCCATAGCCCCTGGGTTACCCTTAATACACTGTTTGACTCTATGAATTTGCCTATTCCAGACATTTCATATAAATAGAATCATATAATATGTGTCCTTTTGTATCTGGCTTCTGTCATCTAGCATAATTATTTTCAAGTATCATTCGTACACTTAGTATGTATCAGTAATTCATTTCTTCTTAATGCTGAATAATATTCCATTGTACAGATATACCACATTTTGTTTATCAGTTCATCAGTTGATAGATATTTGAGTTATTTCCATGTTTTGGTTATTGTGAGTTGTATTGCTACAAAGATTTGTGTACAATTTTTTTTTTATGAACATATGTTTTCAGTTCTCTTGGGTATATATCTAAGAATGGAATTCCTGGGTCATATGGTAATCTCTTTTTAACTTTTCGAGAAATTAACAGTTTTCCACAGATACTGCATTTTACATTCCTACCAGCAATGTACAAAGCTTCACTTTCTCCACATCCTCACTAGTATGTTATTTTCTACTTTTTAACTATAGTCATACGTGTGGGTGTAAAGTGGGATGTCATTGTGGTTGTGATTTGCATTTCCATAATGACTAATACTGTGGAATATCTTTTCAAGCTCTTAAGGATATTTGTGTGTGTGTGCATTTGTGTGTGTATATATTTATATATAAAAGTTTTTTCAAGCCTCTTGCTTTTTTTTAAATATTGGGTTCTTTGTCTTTTGTTGTAGAGTTGTAAGACTTTTATTAATATATTCTGCTTACTAGACCCTTATCAAATATGTGATTTACAAGTATTTTCTCCTAATCTGTGTGTTGCCTTGTAACCTTCTAGATCATGTCATTTTAACCACAGAAGTTTTTAATTTTGATGAAATCCATTTATCTACTTTTTCTTTGGTTGCTTTTGTTTTAGATATCTAAGAAATCATTGCCTAATACAATATCATAAAGATTTACTCCTAGGAGTTGGCATGTTGTACTTTCATTTTTATTTATCCCAAAATATTTTTTAATTTCTCTTGTAATTTCTTCTTTGAACATTTTGTTGCTAGGTGTATGCTGTTTAATTTTTTCATTGTAGTGAATTTTTCACTTTTTTTTTACATTCTTGATTTCTAATTTAATTCCATTGTTTTTTTAACATCTTTGTATGATTTCAGTTCTTTCAAGTTTACTGAAATTTGTTGTATGGCCTATCATATGGTTGATCATTGAGAAGGTACACATGAGAAGAATGTTTATGCTACTACTGAGTGGAGGTTCAAAAGATGTCTGCTAAGTCTAGATGTTTAATAGAGTTGTTCAAGGTTTCTATGTTCTTGGTGATCCTCCGTCTTGTTTTATCTATTAATGAAAGTGCAACTTGAAATCTCCCATTATTATTATTGAATCTCATAAACTTTTGCTTCATGTGTTTCATATTTTGCTTGGTAGATATATATATATATATTTATTATATCAACTTGATGGATTGGCTCTTATGTAATTATAAAATATGTGTATCTTCTCTAGTGACAATTGTTTTTCTTAGGATAGCAACTCCAACTTTCATTGATTACTGTTGATATGTGTCTTATTTTTCCACAGGGCTGCCAATGCAAAGGACCAGAAATGGGTTGACTTTTATGATGGGAATTTTATTAGGTGAAAATCTTACAATTCTGAGGCCAAGAAATGGCCAAATCAAGGCACCATCAGAAATACTTTCTCACCAAAAGTCAGCTATTGGTGATCCTGACATCCTGCCACATGGTGATCAGCCATATGGCAGGACTCATCTCCTCAGCCTTGAGCTTCTCCTTGAGTCCAGCTCCTCAAAGGCCTCTTTCCATGCCTCTGCACTCTGATGATTACAGATTCTGAGATCTCTCTCAGCCTCTCAGGGCTTCTCTCTTTGAGTTCAGCAGTAGGTGAATGTGGAGTCCTTTTTCTATTTTCTCTTTTCTCTCATGTGGCAGAATCAAAATGGAAGCTTCCTTTTTCTCTGCATCTCCTTTCTCTCTGTGTCTCTGTTTATATAACACCCAGCAAGAGGGCAGAGACCCAAACTGTGTCACGCTTCACTGATACAGTCCAAGCAAAAGCCCTAAAGTGATCTAATCAAGTAATCTAATCAAAATCTCCTTAACTTAATTTAATGCAATCACACCTGCAGGTATGGATTAGTGCAAAGACAATCTCCTTTTTAGGATTCACCAAATTTAAACTGTCACAGCATAGTATGTATTTTTATCCATCCATTTCCTGTCAAACTATTTGTGTCTTTGAATCTGAAGTGAGTTTCTTGCAGACAGAAGTTAGATAAATTATGCTTCTTTTAATGGATTCTGCAAACCTCTGCCTTTTAATTGGAGTGTTTAATTCATCTATATTTAATAAATTTAATCCTGAAATGTTAGGATATATGTCATTTTACTATTTTTTTCCTATGTGTCTTAAGTCTTCAGTGTTCCATTTCTCTGTTTTTGCCTGTTTTTGTGTTAAATATATATGTTATTGTGTACCATTTTAATTTCCTTGTTTATATTACTCTGCATTTTGAGTTATGCTCTTAGTTGTTGCATTAGGGCTTTCAAGTACCATCTTAACTTGTGACAATCTAGTTTTGGTTTAAACAAAGTAATTTCAATACTTTGTTGACAATCTTTTTCTCCATCATTTTGAACATGTCAACCTACTTCATTTTCATGTTATACATCTATGAGATGACAGGTGTTATTCTTATTAAGTGTCCCTTGTATGTAATGAGTTGGTATTTTGGTTTTTTTTGTTTTGTTTTGTTTTTGCTGGTTTCAAGCTTCAGCAATTGTCTTTTGCATTCAACAGTTCAGCTATTGTTTGTCTCTACGTGGATCTCTTTGAGGCTGTTTATCCTCCTTGGAGTTTGTTGAGCTTCTTTGCTGTATAGAATAATGTTGTTCATCAAAGGTGGGAAATTTTTGGCCATTATTTCTTTGACTATTCTTTCTGTCTGTTTATTTCTCTTTCTTCTTTCTCTGGAATTTCCATAATGCATACGTTGGTATGCTTGATGTTGTCCCAAAGGTCTCTGAGGTTCAATTTTATTTTCTTCATTATTTTTTCCTTCTTTTCTTCAGACTGGACAATCACAATGGATTGATGTACAAGTTGGATGATTAATTCTTCTACTTGCTCAAATCTTCTGCTCTGACATACTAGTGAATTTTTCATTCCAGTTATTGTAACTTTCAAATACAGTATTTCTATTTGATTCTTTTCCTCATTTCATTCTCTTCATTGGTATTCTCTGTTTTATGAGACATCATTCTAATATTTCTTTTAGTCCTTGAGGCATGATTTCTTATCAATTAATTATTTGAATATATTTAAAACAGCTGTTTTAAAGTCCTTATTTAGTAAGTCAAACATCTCTGCTTCCTCAGGGTCATTTTTATTGTTTTTTGCCCCTGTATATATGTTATACTTTGTTTCTTTGCATTTATTGTCATTTGTTGTTTAAAACTGGACATTTAAAATAATATCTTATCAGATCTCAGGAAATCAGATTCTCCTCCTCTCCAGGATTTGATGTTGTTGCTGTTTGTTATAGCAATTGTTGTTTGCTTGTTTTGTGAGTTTCAGAGCTAATTGTGTGAGGTCTGTTCTTGTCATTTTCCGTCACTGAAATCCCTGTTCAGTTTGCTATGTGGTCAGCTAATGATTGAATGGAGATTTCCTTAACTTCTGGAACCAACAAGTCTCACAATCTTTGCTCTGAGTATGTTTTGGAGTATGCCTTCAACAGTCAGACAGTTAACAAATCTGCCTTAGCTTTTACTTCATGCTTGTGAAAAGACTTAAGATCAGTCAGAGGTTAGAGCTTAGGATTTTCTCAGGCATTTCCTGAACATTCATTCAGCCTCAGGCATGCTCATAACTCTACAGTTTTGTATAGTCTCCTAGATTCCCAGGAAAATATTGGATTTTTCAAAACCACTTATAGATATCTCATTACACAATTTTTTCTTTTAAACTTTTTCAGTAGTCTATTGCTTGCTCCAACTTTATCTACCACTTCAAGTAGCCTGGAAGTTAAACAATGACCTATAATTGTTTTTGACAAAACCCTCAGGGAAAAGCCTTTTCTGCAATGGGTGATTACATACAGGTTGAATATTGCCTTGTAAATAGGATCTGTGTAGAAACCAACAAACAGGTCAAATAAGGACAATCCTTTAGGAATGGACTTATGGAAACTCTAAACCCATTCTGTCACTGACAGTGGCTGTGAGGCCACTGGTTTTTATTGTGAATGTGAGAAGTAGGTTCTCAAGACTACCACAGACCTGGAGAGCAGGGGTGAGATCAGGCCCAGGTAAAACTGCACTAAGTTTGCTGTTATTAGCAATAGACAGCCTTTTTTAAAATAAACACTCCACTAATTTCCTCAGGCTTTTAATTTCCAGAGTTCTGGAAAAAAATTTGATTCTGACAATGTTTGCCAGTTTTCCTGCTGATTTTATGGAGAAGAGAATTTTCAGAGGTCCTCACTCTGTCATTTTAACTGATGTCATTCTTTCTAAATTTCTTGATAAAATTAGCATTAAGAAGTCCTGTGATTTAATTAAAACAGCTTAGGATTTCTCAAGTTCAAGGATGTGGGTTTGAATATCTCAGTAAATGTATTTGCCAATATCCTTTTTGGGAGACGGCCATAGAAGAAAAGAGACGAGGAAAATTATGTTTAAAAACCAAAATGAGGACTGCCTTTTCAACTAGCCACAGAATTTACTCCTGAAGAGGCTACAGATACCTCATTATTCCTTTCTAGTACAATGGTGGTGTGTGACTAACATGTTTTCCATCACACTACCTTTACCCTGTGTGGGAATTTTTACTCTAATATTTTCCTTCTCATTGATAACAATGCCAATTGTTAGTTTGGTATGTTGTAAAGGATAATGTAATTTTAATGACAATGAGGAGGTTAGAATTTGTTGTTAAATGCAATAACAGGGTAAATCTTTGGGACAGAAGTGTGAATTTTTGTACAAGTGGGAGAATTTTTATTAGAGGGGTATGTGAGAAAAGGCATTTAGACCTGGTTCTGGCAATAGGAAGAGAGGAAAGTTATCCAAAGGGTGTTTTTTGGAAATATTTTCTCAATTTTATATCCTGCCTCTGGATATAACACTTGGAACTGTTGCAGTACAATTGAAACAAGAAGGGGATCAGCAAGAATAAAACTCAGCTTGAGATTAGCAGAGTGTAGGAATGATAGGAAGATGATTCCTTAATGATACTGCTATTAACTGTGATATTTCTATACTACCTTATCTCTAGACCCCTTTTCACATGATATGATATATTTATATTCATCATTTAAAGCAATTTCAGTAAGGATTTTCTGTTATTTGCAGACAATAGCACAAATTTTAAAATTACCCAGAATTTTTAAAATTTAGTTTAATTTTTATAGAAGCTTTAGATTAAATAAATGATACATAAAAATATAAAGGGATTTCCATATACCCCACCCACATCTTTCACCATTAACAACATCTTTCCTTAATTTGATACATTTGTTACAATTGATTAACACATATAAAGCATTGCTACTAACCACGGTCAATAGTTTACATTATAGTTTACACTTTGCACAGCACATTTTTATAGGTTTTGACAAAATGTATAATGACTTGTATCCATCAATGCAATGTCATTCAGAAAAATTCCAATGTCCTAAAAATGCCCCATTTACACCTATTCTTCCCTGTCTTCCCCTCAGAACCTCTGGTGACCACTGCCTTTATATCGCTGTTACAAGTTATTCCACTGTTAGAAAAGTAATATGCTACTTTAGTCCATAGTTGCATTCCCAAACATAATTTGAGGATAATGTCTTGAGGATATTAGGATGATGATGCCCACGATATTTCTGCTTGAGAGGGACCTAGATCCCATGGAGCAGATGGATGGAACTATTTTGCTTGCAGTTGTAGATACTCTCTATTTTTTGGGATGGTTGTTGTCCATCACCATCCTTTTGTTGGTTGTTCTGGATGCATCTGATGAATTGGAGAGTAGGTATTGCAACTCTGCTGAGATTCAAGACTCAATCAACATATAAACAGAGCAAAGATTTAAGTCTCCAGGGCATATATTTAACAAGCATAGTGCTAATTATATGTTCAAATAAAAGGGGCAGAAGAGTCATGTGGCAGGAAATTATTAATGGGTCTAATTGTGACGCATTGGGGAACATATATTATAAGGTATGGTGCATTGATGACAGGGTACCAAATTCCTGAGATTGTCTGCCTTGCCTACAGTGTCTAGATATCTCTAGAGCTATCAGGAGCACTTCTATTAGAAGCACTGTATACTGTAGCAGTCAGTGAGATCCTGATGAGATGGTCATAAGTGCAACCTCTAGAATGACTTCCTGACTCACTTTGAAATCAATTGACCCATAAACACTCATTTGTATTTAATATTTACCCCTTTTGGTAAAGGTGTTTTACGAAATGCATCTCTGGTTGGCACTTGATAATAATACCTCAGTGCCAGGGAGTCACATCCCCAGGAGTCATGTCCCACACCAGGAGGAATGTAGTGAGTTGATATGCTGAGTTTGGTTTAGAGAAGGACCACACAGAGCAACAAGGAGGCTTTTAGGAGGTAACTCTTAGGCAATATATAATACTAAGCTAAGTTTCAATTTCACAAGAACAAGGTTCAAAGTATAACCATCAATATCAAGGGCCTGACATGTTTGTCTGTCATCTTTCACTAGGCACTACTCATGTACTCAAGGGATTCTTGCTGCTCTACTAGAGAATGTAGCAGGACTTTCCTGGATGGGAATTTAATATTCTTTTGGTTATTGTGTGGGTCTCCATCCACCAAGACAACAACTCATGACCACTTGAACATATTCATATTCCATAAAAGCATGCTCCAGGTGCACTGCTCCTCACACATCCCCCCATGATGAACACCCTTCACCAGTGATCTGCCCACTGCCACTATTGTGAGCCTCCTGCAAACTAAAACCTCACCCCCCCAAACAAAAGACAAAAAAATAAATCAATTAAATAATTTTAAAATAAAATTATAATAAAAGGCAAACAAAATACAAAAATAAAAGAATAAGAAAAATTTTCTTAATTTTTTCATCACTTTAAGATAAGTCATCTTTTATGTACAGTGACAATTTCTTTTGTATGTTCCACCAGAGAATTATTTTTTTTTAGCTTTTTTTTCAAGAAGTTTTAGGCTGCAAAAAGTAACATAGAAAATAGAGGGGATTCCCCTATACCCCAACCCCTCACCTTCTCATATTTTCCCCTATTAATAACATCATACATGAGTATGGTCATTTGTTACAACTGATGAACAAATATTGAAGCATTGCTACTAACCCTGATCTATGGTTTACATTATGGATTACATTTTGCACCAAACACTTTAATATGTTTTGTCAAAATTTATTCATCATTGCAAGATCATGCAGAACAATTCCAATGCCCTGAAAATGTCCTATGTCCCATCTATTCTATTCTTCCCTCCCTCTCCCCTTGGAAACTGTGGTAACCATGGTTTCAGTTTTTGAAGAATAAGGTTCATAGTTACATGCATTAATATTGATGGCTTGATATATTTGAATGTTTTCTTTTATTAGGCACTGCCTATATTCTGAAGGGATTCTTGCCCCTCTAATTGAGAACACAGTAAGACTATCTGGGATGAGAGTTTAATATTTTCTTGTTTATTGTGTGGGTTTCCACCAACTGAGATAGCACACTATGACAAGAAGAACATTTTCATATTCCATAGAAGCATACCCCAAGTGTGCCCTATTCCACATTTCTCCCACCACCTATGCCCTGACATATTGCCAAAAGAACATTCCCACCATTGTAGTTTTAACCAGAGACCTACAAATCCTCAGAATTCAGCTGTTCCTTACTCCAGTCCTCCACCCAATTCCACAGATAGTCCAAACCATCCCCCCACCCTACTCCCCATCACTTACCAGCACAACCAACCCCACTCACATTCCTACACTAACATCACCCACATCCAGCATCCAACACCCCTTTCACCTTATAGGTTTTGCCCATATTGAGTATTGGCTCACCATACTACTCCCTTTCTGTTTCTTGATAACCTATCTTCCAGACTCAAGCTCTGTGAGTCAACAGTTTACTTAAGTCATAGCAGTACCTGGCTTACTTTACTCAAGATAAGGCCTTCCAGATTCATCCGTGTTGTTCCATGTGTTAATACAGCATTCCTTCTAACAGCTGAGTAATATTCCATTGTATGTAAATACCTCAATTTGCTTATTCATTCATCTTTTGATGGACATTTGGGTGGCTTCCAACTTTTGGCAATAGTGAATAATGCTTCTAAAAGCACTGGTGTGCATATATCTGTTCATGTCCCTACTTTCAATTCTTCTGGGTATATACTGAGATGTGGGATTGCTGGATCATATGGCAGTACTATAGTTAGCTGCCTGAGGAAACACCAAAATGTCCTCAACATGGCTGCACCATTCTACATTCCCACAATCAGTGGATAAGGGTTCCCTTTCTTCCACATCCTCTTCAACACTTGTAATTCTCTGTTTTTTCAATAGCTGCCAATCTAATATGTATAAGATGATATCTCATTGTAGTTTTGATGTGAATGTCCCCAATAGCTACTGATGTTGAACATCTTTTTATGTGCTTTTTAGCCATTTGTATTTCTTCTTTGAAAAAGTGTCTATTCAAATCTCTTGTCCATTTTTCAAATGGTTGTTTCTATTTTTTTATTTTCAAGATGTAAGATCTTTTTATTTATGTTGGGTATTAAGCCCTTATTGGATAAATGGTTACCAAATATTTTCTCCCATTGAGTACGCTGCCTTTTCACTTTCTTGAGAAATTCCTTTGAAGTAAAAAAGTATTTAATTTTGAGGAGGTCACATTGATCTATTTTTTCTTTCATTGCTCATACTTTGGTTGTAAAGTTTATGAAACCGTTTCCTACTACAAGTTCTCATAGATGCTTCCCTACATTATCTTCTAGGAGCTTTATGAACTTAGCTCTTATAATTAGATCTTTCATCCATCTTTAGTAAATTTTTGTATAGGGTGTGAGATGGTGATCCTCTCTCATTCTTTTGAATATGGGTATCCATTTCTCCAAGCACCATTTGTTGAAGAGGTTATTCTATCCCAGTTCAGTGAGCTTGGTGGCCTTGTCAAATATCAGTTGGCCATATATATGAGGATCTATAAAAGAACTCTCAGTTTGGGTTCATTGATCAGTATACCTATCCTTTTGCCAATTTTATGTAGTTTTGATCACTGCAAATTTGTAGTATACTTTAAATTCAGGTAGCATGATTCCTCTAATTTTGTTTTTCTTTTTCAATATGTTTTTGGTTATTCAGGGCCCCTTGCTCTTCCAAATAAATATCATAATTAGCTTTTCCAATTCATTAAAATATGCTGTTGTAATTTTTATTTGGATTGCATAATTCTTGATTTCATTTAGTTCTGTTCTAATCTTTGTTATCTCCTGCTTTCTGTTTGCTTTGGAATTAGTTTGTTGCTCTTTTTCTAGTTCCTACAGGTGTGCAGTTAGGTCTTCTATTTTATCACTTTCTTCTTTTTTAATATAAGCATTTATGGCTATAAATTTCCCTCTAGAACAGCTTTTGCTGCATCCCATAGGTTTTGATATGATGTGTTGTCATTTTCAGTCATTTCATGGTAGTTACTGATTTCTTTTGCAATTTCCTCCTTGACCCACTGATTATATAAGTATGTGTTGTTTAACTTCCATATCTTTGTGCCTAATCTGTTCCTCTGCTCCTTATTGCCAGCTTCATTCTATTGTGGTCTGAGAAATTACTTTGTATAATTTCAATCTCTCTGAATTCATTGAGACTTGTTCTGTTATCTAGCATGTGGTCTATCCTGGAGAATGATACATGTGCACTCAAGAAGAATGTATATCCTGTTGTATGTGTGTGTAATGTTTTGTATATGTCTATTAGTTCTAGATCCTCTAATGCAGGGGTTCTTAACCATTTTTGTTAGGGATCCCTTTGTCAGTGAGGTGAAAACTACAGACCGCTTAATAATTCCACACTATACTGTCTATTATTTAATAAATATGTCACTCCTGCACCAACATGTCCTTGCAAGAATAAAGTTTTTTTTTTTAATTTAAATTTCAGCTTACTGATACCTTGTTAAGAACCTCTGCTCTAATGTGCTATTCAAGGTCTCTGTTTTTTTATTGATCTTCTGATAAATTGTTCTGTCTAATGGTGATAGTGGTATATTAAATTCTCCCACTATAATTGTGGAGGCATCTATTTCTTCCCTTAGCTTTTCCAATGTTGGTCTCAATTATTTTGGGACACCTTGGTTAGGTGCATAAATGATTATGATTGTCCTTTCTTCTTGAAAGATTACCATTTTTATTAATATAAAGTGTTCTCCTTTGTGTCATACAATAGTTTTTCATTTAAAGTCTATTTTGTCTGATATCAGTATAGCTACTAATGTTCTTTATTGGGTAATATTTTCATTTAGAATCATTTTCCAGCCATTCACTTGCACCCTCCTTGCATCTCTGGGTTTAATATGGATTTCTTGTAGACAGTATATTGATGGATCATATTTCCTTATCCATTCTGTCAATCTGTGCCTGATTGGAGAGTTTAATCCATTCACACTCAATGTTATTACTGTTTAGGCAGTACTTATGTTAGCCATTTTTTCCTTATATTTGGATATGTCATATTTTGTTTTTATTTCTCTTTTTATCTTTTTAGTTGTTCTTACTAACAATTTTACTTTCTAAAATCTCCTCCAACCCTCTTTCTCCTGTTTGTTTCCTTTCAACCTGCAGAACTCTCTTATTATTTCTTGAAGGGCAGGTTTCTTGTTGACAAACTCTCTTAATTTCTGTTTATCTGAATATTTTGAACTCTTCCTCATTTTTCAATGACAGCTTTGCTGGATACAAAATTACTGTTTGGCAGTGTTTTTTGTTGTTGTTGTTGTTTTCTTTTAGCACCTTAATTATGTCATAACAGTACCTTCTTGCGTCCATGGTTTCAGATGAGAAAACAATACTTAATCTTTTTGAGCTTCCTTTGTATGTGTTGGATCTCTTTTCTCTTGCTGCTTCAGTATTCTCTGTTTGTCTTGAGAGTTTGTCAATTTGATAAGTATATGTCTCAGGGTAGACCTGTTAGGATTTATACTGTTTGGAGTGTGCTGTTCTTCCTGGACATGTACATCCATATCCCTCAAAAGAGTTGGGAAATTTTCAGCCATTATTTCCTCCATCACTCCTTCTGACCCCTTACCCTTCTCTTCTCCCTCTGGGTTGCTTATAATGCATATGTTTGTGGGTTTTTCATTGTCATTCAGTTCCTTAAGTCCCTGCTGAATTTTTTCTCTTTATATATATTTTTTCTCTGATCTATATGTTGTTTCTTATTCTATATCCTTATAGTTGTTCATGTTTCCCTGAAAAAAAAATTAAGAACATAGTAAAAGAAAGATATGAATAAGTGAAAAAGGATAATGGTAATAATGAAAAATGAAGAAAGAAAAAGAATCACAAAGAACCAGGAAAAAAATAAGTAATAAGAATGAAAAATCATAAAAAGTACAAAGGTATAAGAATAAAAAACATAGGGAAAAAAGATACAAGAATAAAATGAAACTAGAAGAAAAGATAGAATAATATAAAAGACCAGAAAGATGAGAAAAGAAAGAAAAAAAAAGACTAAACTAGAGAAGGTAGAATGAATGAAAAACAATGAAAAAGGAAGAAAGAAAAGAAAGAAAGAAAAAGGAAAGAAAGAAGGAAGGAAGGAAGGAAGGAAGGAAGGAAGGAAGAAAGGAAAGAAAGAAGGAAGGGAGAGAGGGAGGGAGGGAGGGAGGAAAGGAGGAGAAAAAAGAAGGAAAAGAAAAATAAAGGAAACAAGTAAAAGAAAATACAAAAAACAAAAAACAACCCAGGAAAAACATGCCTCCCTCTTAGGCCACTAGGAATTGTCTCAGCATTCCAGGGTTCATCAATCAATCTCCTGGCAGCCCACCTTCCACAGGTAAGGTCTCCAGTTTTAGAGAATAAAACATAGAATAAAATTTTAAAAACTAAAAATTAAAAAAATAAAAATAATAAGAAATATAAAATAACAGAACAAAAAACCTTTTAAAAAATCTTGTTCTATAAGTTCCTTGTCACAAGGTGCCAAATGGATGCCTGACAACCTACTGGATCACTCTCTGGCTCCCTTCTCTTAAGCAGTGTCGGGTATTGAGCGAGGGACCTAGTAGATGTGAGATAGGCATTCATCCACTGAGCTCTACCTGCCCCACAAGTTAGGTAAGCTTCTGAAAGTTTATCTGCCTCTCTCTTCTTTCCATTCTCTCAGGAGAGTTGGGTTTCTAACAGTTTACTGGCTATCTCTTCTGGCTTCCTTCTCTCCAGGTCTGTTAGGTGCCTGTTTGACAGCCCCTCACTGATGCAGTTCCTCTCTTTCCCAGGGTGGGTGGGTGTGACAGCCTGTCTGATCCAATCCACTCTCCCTTAGCCCTGGGGCCATCTCAGTGCTGGCTGGAGTTTTTATTTTGTATTATTATTTTTTATTTTTCCTCTTCTGTTCTTCCCAACATATCTAATCCCTTTCTTTACATTTCTTTCTCTCTGAGTTTGCTTGGGGCCTGTCCCACACTTATTTGCCCTTCAGGTCCCCCATGGATGGGTCACTTATAACCTCCACTTGCTAGGCTGGTTACAGTTGAGATTCAAAGTGGTATCAGCTGGCCAAACTCACTGAAGAGAAACCACTCTCCGCCCTCCTCCAGACCCCTCTTCCTCCCAGGGAGAAGGACCATTTTTCCCCTCTCAGTTGACTGCAGTGAGCCAGGGGTTTTACTGAGGCTATTCTCCTAGAGAGTGGGGTATATGTGCCATTCCCAGCCACTGAGGCAAGTAACTCATGGCTTTCATTTGGCCTTTTTGTCTCTCTGACTCTCTCCTTCCTGGATGAAGTGCAGCACTCTCCTGGTCTGCAGATTCCCAAAGCACCTCTGTCAGAGAGCTTTTTGCCCTTCCTCCATTGTTTTTGTGAGAGTATTGAGCCCTGACTAGCTACTCTGATACCATCTTCCTGGAAGTCTGTCCCCTGGAGATTTTAATCATCAGATCGATTTGGGATTCACTAAACTAGTTGAACATTAAAATCCTTTTGAATCAGATATACTCTGAACCACCACCTCCGTCTACTCCAAGTTTACATTTGTGTTTACTTTTGTTGGTTTCCCCCCACATTTTGGGCTGGTATTCCAGATGAGTGGAGTAGATGACCACATCATTCCTAGATACCATTATGTTACTGGTGCCTAGATAGTGCAGTTTTCAGCCACAGACATTGTTTCCATTCTTAGTTTGTTGAAAGTATTTTCCAAAAATGATTGTTGACTATTATCAAACAATTTATTCTTTTCACTTGTTGAGATTACATTTTTCTTTCTGTTAATGAGGTGAATTACAGTGAATGATTACCAAATGATAGATGAAGCTTGCCTTTCTGGATAATATTAACTAGATCATGATTTTCTATCCTGTTTTATGTATTACTGGATTCAAATTGCTGTTTAAGGAATTTTGTATCTTTGATTATGAGTGAGATCAATCTATAATATCATCTTCTTACATTACCATTGTCAAAATTTGGAATTAAGAGTGTCTTGGTATCATTAAAGGAGTAGAGGAATGTTCTCCCATAAAAGATAAAAAATATCATTCTATTTTCTCAGAAGCATGTTGAACAGAGGGAATCATAAGTTTTCTTCTGCTTTATGACTTTATTACACCATTTTTTTTAGGGACTATGTATATTTATAGAATCCAGCATCTTCAACATATATAAATATTTAATTTTGTGCTACAGAATTGAAAGATACATTACTCAAGATAGGTTCCTATGAATAATATTATTGGGTCATAAGTATGAATATATTTTCATAAATATGCCATGTTGCATTCTAAAAATTGTTTAATAATTTTTGACAAAATAAAAACCCCTTATTTCCAAATTTTCAGTCCCATTTAGTATTATCCTTTTGTTTTATTCTTTATCAATTTGAAAGTGAAAATTGATATTTCTCTTTTGTTTTGATTTAAATTTTTCTTATCTGTTAGTTTAATTTTTTAATGATGTTTAATGTTTGTAAATTTTTCTGTGAATTTACTGCTCATAATATTGACCTTAGGCTTTAAAAATGATGAAATAAGGTTGTCATTTGAAAGCTAAATTCTGTAGACATATAGGAGAACAAATGGCAGCTCTCAATTAGAGTGAGTTCAAAATCAGTGAGCCTTGATTTTAACCAAGCTAAAGGTATTAAAACACCTACAGAAAGACTATATCCACTCCTGATTGTATGGAAAAATAAGAGAGGGAGTCACTAAGACAAATAACAATGCCCATCCCAACATTGTTCAGGTGGGGATTTACTGTCAGGCTATCAAAGTCTGATGACCTTACTCATGTCAATTAGGTAACTGAATCTTTTAATTTTAACAGATTCACCAAAACCACTTACTAGTAATTTGGCTTCTGTTCCAATCACAATAATTATTTGTTTTGTTTGACAATTATAGTTTTCACTGTAATTTGACAAATTTCTTTTTCAAGTTTCTTGCAATTATCAACAACTTGGAGTTTCTAGGTCTGTGATTCTGTGAACTGCAGCAAATTCATTCAGTTAATGTCATTTTATGAGGATTCCTGGTGATTGCTCAGGTAAGTATCATTTCTAGGCAATACCTTTCTGGAGCCCTTATACAGAATAAGCCATTTTTCATTCAAAACATATGTGAGTCCCTGCTTCCTTAATGTGCTGTCATTTCCATGAGGTCATGTATCTTCCATACTCTCTCTTATGTGTCCACAGTGCCTGGCATAAATTAAGTACAGAAAAATTTGCTGAAATACATTGGGTTACATTGAATTTAATAGGCTGAACTTTTCTACAATGAGATTATTAACTCAATATATGTGTTTAATAATAAATATAATATCCTCCACTTACTATTACCTAATTATTTATGAACTTGTTTATTGCTAACCTGATTGATTTGAAAGCTTTTCCTTAACAGGGGACTATGAATTTTGCCTCTTTTTAAAAAACCTGTCAATGCCTAGTACAGTCATATCTGTACAGCCCATTTTTAATCAATGTCAGTTTGTTAAAGTATCATCCAATTTAGTAATCTTACACGTGGAAACCTAAATGTGAAAACAAATCAGGGTCCTATGGAACTTAATGAACCATGTAAAATTCTGAGACGCAAAGATGGACAACCTAGTTTTCCATAGGTTTTCTACTCAATCACTCCAAATGCCACATTTGTATGAAAATACAATATAACTTACCTGAAAAATCAATGCTTTGGGTGTTATATCACCCTTATGGCACTGACTGTATGTTCTCATATGTTAAACTTTTGGAACATTGACAAGTAAAGTATAAAAAAAAAAGAACAATATTTGCTGGAGGAACTTATAATCTATTCTAAGAAGTAAAAACAAAATGCACAATCACATCTTCATTTCAAAACAGCAAAAACAGAATAAACTCCTCCTGGCATGAATTAAATCATCCAGTGATGATAGAGACAGCTTCTGTGGCTGATAATGGAATCAGTCAATCATGTGCTTGCCCTCCTGCTCTTGGTCTTTCTAGGATTTGATGGGATGTTTCTAAAGTTTTGCTTAAAATTTGAGAAAAAAAAAGGGGAATGGAATATACTTTCTGATTACTAATGTTTGTGATTCTTTTGTGACTACTTTAATATTTGCCCTCCTAAATAAAATTAACCAAACAAAATCCCTGACTATTCAGATATATTGCAGTGATATTCTTCTGATGATAGGTTTATTATAAAGTGTAAACAGAATGTGCATATAAGCACTATGACATTTCCCCAGCAGGGTGTAAGAGTACTGCTGTAATTTTTCTAAGGATTTAGTTATATTTTCTGGTGTGTTGTTCTTTGTTTCAATGCCAGAGCACCAAAACTGAGCTCCATAATTACTGTTACAGTATTCTATGATTTTTAAATTTAGCACAATTGATAAATGTAAGAAGGGTGGGATTTTTTAAACATTACTGCCTCATATGTAAATGGGAAAATTTTGCAGTTATTTATAGGACCTAAGTTAGTAGCAGGAATAATTATGAGCTTATGAACTGTAAGTGATAAAGGCAGAGGAGCATTCACTTTAAGGGACTTCATATAGCTTACCATGCAATGCAGATTCTGTTTTTAACTCAAATAGAGGTAAATTATTCTTTATGCCACTCCAGTTGAGTTAGATGAGTTAACAAATTTGCATTAATGTAGACCTCATTTAAAAATGTTACAAGTGATATTTTTAAAATATTGCTTATATAAGGGGAAGCAATAACTTAAAGTTTTAATTTATGTAGTTCTTGTGTTTCAGGGAAGATAAGGTCAGCCAGAGACTATAGGTCTGATATAATAGTAGATTTCACTGTATTTATCAAGTTTAGATCACCAAGTTTAGATCACCAAGTTCAGGTTTTCTAATAATGAAACACTAATAGTGATAGAAACACAAGGTTAACAATCATATATGGTCTCTACAAAGACTTAGAAGTAAAGATTTGTGTTCTTTCTTCACAGTTGTCTAAAAGACTTGCTTTGAACCCACATGTCGGTTCCTTAGCTTGCTCATGGCTTCCTTTACATCTTTATTCCACAGTGTGTAAATGATGGGGTTAAGGAGAGGAGTGAAGACAGTAAAACACACAGAGATAAATTTCTCAATTGAGAAGCTTTCAAAGGGCCAAATATTTATTGGCCCATTGAGCTTTCAGTGGACCAAAGAACAGAACCACAACAGTGATGTGGGCAGACAGGGTGGAAAGTGACTTGGACGTCCCACGAGAGGCTTGGCGATGGACAGTAGCAAGGATGATAATGTAAGAAATTAACAAAAGAAGGAAACAGATAAGTGAGAGCAGGCCACTGTTTGTGAGTACCAGTATCTCCAAAACATAGGTGTCTAAACAGGCCAGCTTGATCACAAGGGGGAAGTCACAAAAGAAATTGTCTACCTTGTTGGGTCCACAAAAAGGCAGATCAACTGTGAATGCCAAGTGGCTGGCTGAGTGTAGAATGCCAATAACCCAGGACACCCCCACCAGAACAGTGCACACCCTTTGACTCATGATGGTCATATAGTGCAGAGGTTTGCATATAGCAATGTATCTCTCATAGGCCATGACAACAAGAAGCATCATCTCAGTACCACCAAAGACATACAAGAAAAAGATTTGTGACATGCACCCCTGGAAGGTGATGGTCTTGTGTTTGTTGAGGAAATCTGCAATCATCTTGGGAGTTCCAAGTGCAGCCTGGTACATATCAATGAAGGAGAGATTACTAAGAAGAAAGTACAATAGGGAATGCAAGTGAGAGTCAGTAATTACTGTGAGAATGACAAGGATGTTTCCCAACACTGCAGCTCCATAAAACACAGAGAAGGTAAAGAAAAGGAACAATTGGAGTTCCCAAGAGCTAGACAAGCCCAACAAAATGAATTCAGTAACCACTGACTTATATCTCCATCGATTAGCTGAATCTGGACTGCTGAAGTTATCTAGAGGGAAGAAAAATAATTGAAATGGATACAGATAAGCCCTTCATCTTTCATGCAAATGAAATAGATTTTTAAATTCCAATATCAGACACTGTAAGACAGTGATTATTCACATTGCTGTTAGGAACTTCATATATCCCTGTGATTATTTGGATAATTACATCAGTTATACTTTTATTATTATTTTTTAAATTGCTTCCTTTCCTTTATTACATGTTCGAATTATATTACATATATTATGGTTACTCAAATGAGAAAGCTGAGAGTCATTCTAGATTCTTTTTTTTCATGGCTACACACAGTCACCAAACCCTGTGGATTCCATCCCATTTATCTCCCATTGTTACTCCCTTCCTTTTTCTTCCTTTACTGTCATTAACTTTTCTACTGGATTGATGCATTAAGTTAAAAGTGGGTCCTCCTGGCCTGATGTGTCCCCTGATTTTTTTTTTTTTAACAAACACTTCTACTTTCCCAACATGAATTATTCTTTACTTATGGATTTATGTATTGGCAAGCTGGATTGATAATAGATGGTAGGTAGGTAGGTAGGTAGGTAGATAGAGAGAGAGAGAGAGAGAGAGAAAGAGAGAGACTGATAGATAATAGAAAACCTATATCTACTTAGCAAATAAGTCATTATAGAAAGAAAGAGGAAGTTGAGAGACAGCAATATTTGCTAACATATTCTAAAAATCGTAATGCAGAAGATATGTGCAAATTCTGTATACTAATTTTGAAAGTCACACATTCTGTACTTACACATTCAGATTTTAGAAAATGGTTTTAGCAAGTTTTACAAAATCTTAGAGGGAGAGGAAATTTAGGCTAGGCGTAAAGACATGGAAATCAGGACGGTTACTTTGGTAAAGGACAAGACAAAGGAGTGGAGTATGGTCACTTATTTGAGATACCTGCAGTGATAAGAATAGAGAGAAATTAATTTGAAACAAGTTAAGCTAGCATGAATAAGATATTGCATTTGTTTTTCCATATTAAAACAAATTTAGATTATATAGCAGTGAGTAAAATGTGTTAGCAGTAAAAGATATAGCTTCCTAGAATCTTGAAAGTATATATTCTTTTTAATAAAAACTGGTTCCTTTAGTTTCACAGTTGCACTTTCTACCTCAATATGATTTCCCTTTACAGCAGTTGTATATACTGTTTGATGCGTCCACGTACCTCATCTTCAAAGATGAGACTGCATGAAATTTTAATTAGCATCATATATTTTCTCAAATATAATTTATATTTGAACTACTTATCTTTGCTGATGTTTTTATTAACCAATTTGTTCTCCAATAAGTTTAATGTCATAATAGCAAAAACGTTTTCCAAAGCCTATTGAATAGTTTTCTGATGTAACTCATTCATTCCACAAATAAGTATTGAACACCCACTCTGCACCCAGAAATATTATAGACTCTAGAGACAAAGCAGTAAACAAAAATGGAAAACTTCCCCACCCTCATGTAGCTTACAGCCTAAAGAGGAGAAGGGCTGGCAGAGGCAATTAAGAAATATATGTTAGTTAGTGGTAAGTACAATGGAGAAAATAAAGTAGAGCAAAAGGGTACAGACTGTACCTGGGTAGACAGAGAAAGCCTCGCTAAGCAGGTATATTTCAGAAAACATTGAGGAAAATGAAGAGCAAGGCATGAGGCAACCCATTGCAAACAGAGGGATCAGCCAAGTGCAAGAGCCCTGTAACTTATTTATGTGAAATAAATATTCTTTTGGGAAACATCTGTAAAAATTTGTAGGGTTGCCAGAGATGAAATGAAGAAAAATCTAGCTTTTTATTTTATTACAGACTTGTCAGATGCATAATTGGTTTTTCTAAACATTAGTCTGCCTCATGGGCTTAAATATGTTTATAATGTTAAGAAATAATAAATTCAGTCTTAAAATAATGACTCACAAAGAACCAACCATTTTATTTTCTGGAATGAACATGCATATAAAATCACTTTGAAAATTCTGTATTTCCATAAAAATGCATGGTTTTACTTTGATAATTTAAAATAAAGTTGAAATGATCTTTGATTTCCAGGAAGAGCACTTGGAAATCAAGTTCATTGCCAAGAACTCTCTCATTGTGTCTGTAGTGACATTCAATGACAATTAGTTGAGATGTATTATTTATTCATGCCATAACTTTTAAACATTGAGGTCATTAAAAAACAACACACAAAAAAATAGTCACTACTTTTCATGGTCAGAACTCATAGAATCTTATGCTTTTTAACATGCCTTACTGTACTCTAGTTATATGTATACGGGGCCTGACAGGAATTTAAAGAGTAGTAAAATGTATTAAACTCAAAATTTTCTGATCTGCAACTACTCTATTTTGTCTACAATTATTTTTCATTGAATTGACTTTTGTTTAGCTCTACATTTACAAGCAGAATTTCTCTAAATCCATTTAAAAGTGTGTTTTCCTAATTAAGGACAAATCATCTTCCTTATTCAAAGCTGTGTGATTAGCCAGTCTTCATGGAAAGGAAAAAACTGAAAACTTTCACAATATGCTAAAATGTAAAGAGCATAAAATTTGGGATTAGAAGAGCTGTGTTTAATTCCTGGCTTCACTATTTACTTTTAATGATATTATTCATTCATTCATTCATTCAACTTTTTGAGCATCTATGTCTATGTGCTAAGCAATTTGTAGACAGGGAATATAACGAAGACTGAAACTGATGGTATTCATGTCCTTGTGCAATTCATCGCGACTCTCTGATCTTTTCCTTGCTTTTCTGTGATAATATATATTTGAAAGAGCTGTGTAAACAATAAAATGCTATAGAAATTTTTATTGCATTAGCATAGTATTATAATTGAAATTCACATAATAAAGTTTCACTATGATAAAAGTAAAGCCAATCTAAGTGGAAATATACATGCCTCTGAGTAGATTCACAATCTATGAGGCCTTAAAACACCAAAAATAAGATTAAAATGAAATAATATTAAATGAAGTTATCTTTTATATAATAAACTCATAATGAGATGGAAATCTGACAAAAATGAAATTAAAGACTGAAGAGAAGGCGAGTAGGATTGCATACAATTGTCTCTGTGCTCAACGGTAGCTACTTCCAGTTTTTAGAGTTCTTTAATCTGTAAAAGAAGGCAAAGAGGGGTAAACCCGAGCTAGAATTATGTTCCCAGTAGTCATCATTCTGAGAAAGAGGAAAGCCTTCTCTGATGTTTCATAATGAAATCTCAGATTTCAAATAGCGGTAAATGGTTAGTGCCCTGAGTTGGACACCAGGGAGACCTAGTGGTAGTCTTCTTTAGTCATTATTCTGGGAAGTAACTTCACATCTCTACCTAGGCTAAAGATAATACTAACCATGAAACCAGCCTTTCGATTAAAGGATAAAGTGTCATTCAGATGTAGTACTTTCTGGACTTGGAAATTGATTTGACTCAGGCAGGAATTTCAACAAAAGCACCCTAGAAAGCATTTCAGGCAAGCAAAAAGAGAAAAGTGAAATTTACAAAGCAAGAGGGTAAATTGTAGCAGCTTTTTATTTGGGTCAAACTTTAGTTTGCTCAATTCAGATTAACAAAAATAATAATGTAAAGGTTTTCTGTTGGTGATGAAGATGTGAGATATGAAAAGTATCAAAAAAAGATATGCAAGAGAAAGAAGATAGTTTGGCAATGAAGATAAGCAGATTTATCTGAGGAAACTGTCATATTGTGTCTGCATAATTAATCAGACTGGATAAAGACTTTTGGACATGAAGGACTTTATTTAGTTGCCCTGTGTTCATATCCGTGATTAATCATTGCAATAAAATGTATTTCACTCTGATGCAAGAGAATGTAAAAGAATAAAAGCTAGGAATTGCTACGAAAGGTTCTCAAAGGAAAAAAAATCAACTTTTAGCATTTTGTATATGTAAAATGCTGGGAGGAAAAGGCCTCTGCTATTCATAATTATAATAACCATTATTTTCTTGGTCAACTTTATGCAAAACCCGTGCTAAACACTTCAAGCATTATCTCATTTATCTTTACAAAATATTACAAAGGAGGCATTATTATTATCTTAACTTTACAGCAAAAGAAGATGTTTTAGTTGTAAAGTCATTGTCACAAGGCCATACTACTAGTAAATGGAAGGTTTGTGTGCATAGACACATACTTCACTCTCCTCTGCTCCATTTAGAAGGGCTTAATCACTGAGAAACTATCTCTTAGCTGAGAAAGTCTACCTATTCATTAAAATGACAATTTTGTATCCCATGCTCTTCTCCAACATCGTCTTTCTAGACTAAATGTCAACATGCTCACCTTGATCTGGGTCCTTCAAACAATCACTTGTGTCGGCAGTGATAACATCCAGACATTGCTTGACATTTCGTTGCAGATTTTAGAATCTCACACACAAGTTCCTAGTTCTCATGTTTAATAACCCAGGTCATCTTAAATCTGGTAATAATTTTTTTTTTAATTTTTTTTATTTGTAAAATGATATATAATACATATGCATATATGTGCATTTGTTTACAAAAATGTTATTTGTTATATATATATGTATACATTTTATAAAGGTGCCTAGATTACCCAAATATTACTCAGAAACTACAGGGATTCCCATGC
>JAQZBX010005908.1:0-54818 GCA_029593785.1 Cabassous unicinctus
AGTCCTAATCTTAATATTATTTAATCAAAGCCTTCTCAGCTGAATCTAATACAATCTAAGGGCATCACACCCAGAGGAACAGACCAGTTTACAAACATAATTAAATATCTCCTTTGGAATTAATAAATAATATCAAACTGCTACAAGAGGCCTCCCTGAAGGGAAACTACATTAATACCATCTATGTGAGAAAGTAGAAGTTCTCATCTCAGAGAAGAGGAGAAAACTGACAGTAGAGAGAAATCATATGAATGCCATCTATGTGCAAAAGCCTCCACTCATTGTTGTGGCCTTAGATGACATGAGAGCATTAACACTTGGGAGAAAACATATATGAATGTCATCAATATGAGAAAGCCTTAAATTTGTTTTTGTATCCTTAGACAAAATGAGAGAACTCAAACTAGAAGGAAAACCTATAGTGATATATATGTTGGAAAGTCTTCAGAAAATGTTCTGACTTTAGGTGATATGACATCATTTTTTATAAATATTTTAAACACAGAAGAGTCTTCAGGCATAGAATTAACCTTAACACACCAGAGAACTCACACTGAAGAACACTGTTTATAATCAACATAGGAGAGTTTCTCTCCAGACAATGTTAGCAAATTTGTACTGTAAAGAATCCTTAGGAATGTCATCTATGTATTAAAGCCTTCCATTGATGGCAGGATATACAAATGAGTGAACTCACAATATAAATGTTATCAAAGTGGAAGAATCTTCCCCCACACTCTTTAAGTCATAAAAAAGAAGAAAAACAGAACAGCTTAAATTGTAGTTTATCCTTTATTTTGAGTGAGCATCATAGGAAGGAAATACTAAGTTTGTAATCAATGTGCACAACCATTTCACAAGACACCAGTCTTGGTGTGCAAAGAAAACTCAGTATAGGTGTATTAGTCAGCCAATGGGGTGCTGATGCAAAGTACCAGAAACATATTGCCTTTTATAAAGGGTATTTGTGGTAAAAGCTTACATGCACAAGGCCCTAAAGAGTCCAACTCAAGGTTACTTTTTTTCACCAAAGTATGTTGCCATGTGTGATGGTTAGGTTAGTGTGTCAACTTTGTCAGATAATTGTGCCCAGTTGTTTGCTCAAGTAAGCTCTTTCCCAGCACACAACTTTTGCCTCTTGGGGAGTTCCTTACAATCAAGTGACTGAGGAAGAATACTCAGGCTTTGTTTACAGATGTTTCTGCGTTATATGCATGTACCACCTGAAAGTGGACAGCTGCAGCACTGCAGCCATTTTCTTGGACATCCCTGAAGGATAGTGGTGAGGGCAAATCCACCCAGTGAGCAGAAATTTGAGCAGTGCACCTTTTTGTTCATTTTGCTTGGAAAAAGAAATGGCCAGATATGCATTTGTACATTGATTCACAGGGTGTTGCCAATGGTTTAGCATGATGGTCAGGGACTTGGAAGAAACATGATTGGAAAATTGGTGACAAAGATGTCTGGGGAAGAGATGTGGATAGACTTTTCTAAGTGGGCAAAAAACATGAAAATATTTGTGTCCCACATGAATGCTCACCAGAGGCTGATTCAGTAGAGGAAGAATTTAGTAATTGAGTGGATAAGATGACCCACTCTGTGGCTAAAACCCAGCTTCTTTTCCCAGTCACTCCTGTCTTTGCCCAATGGGCTTAAGAACAAAGTGACCATGGATGTAGGAATGGAGGTTATGCAAGGGCACAGCAATATGGATGTCCCCTCACCAAGTCTGACTTGGTTACAGACACTGCTGAGTGCCCAGTCTGCCAGCAGCAGAGACCCATATTCAGCCCCTGATATGGCACCATTCCTCAAGGTTACTAAAATGCTCTCTGGTGGCAGGTTGACTACATTGGACCACTTCCACCATGGAAGTGGCAGCAATTCAACTTGAATAGACATATACTCCAGGTACAGCTTTGCATTTCCTGCATGCAATTCATCTTCCAAAGCAACCATCCTTACCAATTGTCTTACCTACCAGCAGGGCATTCCACACAGCATTGCTTCTGCTCAAGGAACCTATTTCACAGCAAATGATGTGTGTGGAAATAGGCACATGCCCATGGAATTCACTGGTTTTACCATGTCCCCCTCGCCCCAAAGCAGCTGGATTGGTAGAACGGTAGAATGGCCTTTTGAAGACTCAGATTATGGCACCAACTAGGTGGCAATACCTTGCAGGGCTGGGGCAATATTCTCCAGGAGGCTGTGTATGCTCTAAATCAGATTCCACTCCATGGTGCTGTTTCTCCCATAACCAGGATTCATGGGTTCAGGAATCAAGGAGTGGCAATGGGAGTGGCAACACTCACTATTATCCCTAGTGACCCAAAAGGAAAATTTTTGCTTCCTGTTCCTGCAACCTTAAGCTTTGCTGGTCTATAGGTTTTAATCCCAAAAGGAGGAGTGCCACCACAAGAGAACTCAACAATGATTCCATTGAACTGGAAGTTAAGACTGCAAGCATTGACAATCAACATAACAAAGAAATGAGAGAGCCTACAACTGCAAGCAGGATTGTCCCATCCATCTGATGTATGGGATCAAAGCTCCCACTCAATTTGAGGTGGCGTGGACATACCATGCCAGAATCCTCAAAACTGGGATTAGAACTATGGACTAGAGTGGACTTACGGGTATTCTTCTATAGACTTTTTGTAATTCTAGCAATGGAAGAAATTACAGCATTAGTGTGGAGGCAGTGGCTACTGGAGTCTCTAGGGGCAGGGAGAGGGAAAGACAACTGAAAAGTGGGGTTTTTTTCAGGCCTTGGGTATTGTCCAGAATGACATTTCAATGACAGAGATAAGCCATTATACATCTTCCCATAGCCTGCAGAATTGTGTGGGAGAGAGTGTAAACAACAATGTGAACTATGGTCCATGATCATTGGCAATGCCCTAGGATGTGTTTATCAGTTGCAATGAATGTGCCACATGAATGAAGGATGTTGTTTATGTGGGAGGGTGTGGGAGGTATGGGGAGTGGGGCATAGGGGAGTCCCTATATTTTTGTGTAATATTTGTGTAATCTAAGTATCTTAAAATACATATATATATATATATATATATATATATATGTATATATACATTTATTTATTTATTTATTAAAAAAACAAACAAACACTGCCACCTGTCCACTCTGGGCTCCTCTAACCTCTGAATCATAAGGAAAGAAAGGAATCACTGTACTGACTGGCATTATTGACCCTGACTATGAAGGGGAAATAAGACTGCATCTACATAATAGGGTTAAAGAAGAATTTGCCTGGAAAACAGGAGTTCCTCTAGGATGTCTCCTAGTACTGCAATGCACTGTGATTAGAGTGCACAGAAAATTGAAGCAACCCAATCCAAGCAGGACTAACAATTGGCCAGAATATTCAGGAATGAAAGTTTGTTTCACCCCACCAGGCAAAGAACCACAGCCAGCTGAAGTGCTTGCTGAGGGTAACAGGTACATGGAATGTGTAGTGAAAGAATGTAGTGATAAATATGAATATTGACCACATGGCCAGTTACAGAAATGAGGACTGTAATTGTCATGTATCTTTCTTTCTTGTTTCATTATGAGTACAATTGTATATGTACACAAACCAAATTTCTTTGTTTTCTTCCCAACCTTTTCCGTTATCATATGAAAAGTTGTATTAGTTTCATGTCATAATATTTCAGGATGTTGAGGTTAAGAATGAATATTACCCAATGACTTGCACCTTATTCCATAGGGAATTAATGCAGTTCTGGTTGTACGCAGGAGAGTTGAACATTGTTACATGGAAATATTTATAAATGCATGTCTGTAATTGTTTTTATTTAGAGACTAATTATAGCTTAAGGTAATGTGTATGGGTACTGAATTGACAAGTGGTGGACTGTGATTATTAGGCTAATGTGTCAACTCAGCCAGGTAATTGAGCCCACTTGTTTGGTAAACCCAGCACTGGGCTAATTTTACTATAAGGACACTTTTGGATTATAGTTACCAGTGAGTTTACTGCATAGATAGCTGATTATATCTACATCAACCAGGAAGATTGCTGTCAGCAATGAGTGACACTTTATCCAATCAGTTGAATGCCTTAAAACAGGAAGTGATTTCAGCATTCAGAGAAAATTTCTAAGCTCATCTTTGGACAATCACTGTCTCCTGGAAACTCATCAAGGACCTTCATTAGAATTTCATTGGAGTCCCTGGTTTGCAGCCTGCCCACAGAACCTGGACTTGTGAATTCCCATGGTAACCTGAGAGACTCTTATAAAATCTCATACTATTAACAGATATCTCCTGTTGATTCTGTTTCCCTAGAGAGCCCTAACTAATACACCATGTGTTGAAGCAAGATGGAGGACACTATTTGCAAGAGTTCAGCCTTTGTCTTTCCTGGTAAGATTCCATAGGCCCAGCTTCTTCTGATCTCAGCTGTAGGCTTGCATAGGGCTCAGCTTCTATGTTCCTTCAGCTGCAAATTATCATGCAAATGGCTCATCTCTGCCCAGGACCACAGCATCAAAGCTTTCTTCTCTTCCGTATCTATGGAGTTCTCTCTCTTCTTCTGTGTATCTCTTTCTATGTTCTCCTTGATAAAGTGTCCATTTATATAGCCCACAAAGTGGGCAGGGACTCAGCCATGCAAGTCATAATGACATGGTCAAATCAAAGCCCTAATCTTGATTTAATCAAGTAAATATAAAGTCTTTGAATTTAAATGAATCAAAGGGTATCATGCCCAGAGGAACAGACCAGTTTACAAATATAATCTGTATCTCTTTTTGGATTTCACAAATAATATCAAACTGCCACACTCCTCATTCTGAAATCCAAAAGAAAACTTACAATATTAAAAAAAAAAATTAAATCAGTAACAATGTTATGTACAAAATCTCATTACAATCAGTTTAAAAAAATGCAGTTTGTCTTGGGCCAAATTTCCCTCTGGCTGTACACCTGTGAAACCCACAAAACAATGTATCTGCTTCCAATATACACGGGGACAAAGGAAAAACATTTGAATTAACATAAGGAGAATTTGGGTGGGAAACATGAGTCACTCATCCCCTACAGTTTTGAAAACCTGTGGGGCATACTTCATTATAGTTCAAAGTCTGGTAGTCATTCTTAAGATGATGATTTCTTCTCCCTGGGGTCTCATTGGGGCCCACCCTTTCCACAGGCTTGCCCATTGGCCATTTTCTTGGTTCCACCCTCATCAAGCATCTGGGTAGTGACCAAGTTCCAGACATCCCCTCCAAGAACATTGAGGTGATGTCCACACCTTCCTTGATCTCTGGGATACAGTCTCAAGCCCCTTAGTACTATGAGGTGAAGACAATATTCTCTCTACTAACTGGCTTTCAGGCCCAACCCTTTCAGAACAGTCAGTTTGTAACCTGGCACCTGGGCTTCGCTAAACTATGGGTGACAGGCCCACCCCTCTCAGAGCTAAGGGTGACAACCTCACCCTTTCTGACCTATGGGAAACATGTCCACTCCTCTCAAAGGTCTGGCATGCTGAACTTTCTCTCCCCTATTCTTGGAAATGTGCTTTACCCTCTCTGTAGCCTGGGTTGGCAAAATTATCCCTGAACAGAATGTTGGAACAACTATACTCTTCAAATGCTGGGGCAAACACATTCTTTAGGTACACATGGGTGAGGTTCCCCTCTTGGCCCAAGGAGATGTCGTAATTCCAGACCTCAGCTTACATGGATTTCCTCTTAAAGATATTTTTCCTTCCATGTCTTCCCTCCATGGGCCTTTAAATCCAGGCTGACCATGATTTTGTTCATATGGTTCTTTCAAAAACTTGTTGGTTTAGCATGCAGGAAGTAAGGGTCCACACCATCAGAGAGTAAAAGTTTCCAAAAGTCTTCCCTGCATAGCCACATTTTCAATCCTGACTTACACATTACAAGTTTAGTTAATTCCTCAAATGGGGCACTATATTCTGGGGGCTTGATTTCCAGAGGCTTCAAATTCCTGGAATTGTTTTCTGGTTTCTCTGTGCCCAACAATTCCATTATCAGCTTATCTTTTTCATCTAACATTTACTATAAGCTGCCAGGAGAAGCCAATCTGCATTTTCCACACATAATTTGGAAATATCCTTGGCTAAATGTCAAAACTCATAGTTTTCGAATTCTGCCTTCCATACAACATCATGAGCAATTATTGCTAAGTTCCAATAATAGTTTCATCATTTACTTCTCCTAAGGCTTGAGCAAATTCTCTTTGTCATCCATATTCCTACCAAAAGTCTCTTCAAAACATTCTAGGCCATTTCCATCAAGCATCTCACAATTTTTCCAAAAAATACTCCTTACTCAATTATAAAAGCATTCCAGTGATACCCACTCTCCTGGTACCAAATTCTTTATCTGTCAGCTAAACGGATGCTGATGCAAAGTACCAGAAATTTGTTGGCTTTTAAGGGATATTCATTTAGGGTAAAATTTATAGTAACAAGTCCCTAAAGAGTCTAACTCAAGGTTGTTTTTTTCACCAAAGTCTGTTGCCATGTGTTGAAGCAGTATGGCAGGCTTTATCTACAAGGTTTCAGCCATCCTCTTTCCTCTTAAGGCTCAATGGCCCCTGCTTCTTCCAATCACAGCCATAGAATCCCATAAGGAACAGCTGCTCTGTTCTCTCAGTTGGAAACTAGCAGGCAAATGGCTCATCTTTTACAGGGGTCACAGCATTAAAGCTCTCTCTTCTTCTGTGTCTATGGAGTTCTCTCTCTTCCTCTATGTATCTCTTTCTGTGTTCTCCTTGATTGAGCATCCATTTACATAACCCACCACTGGCAGGGTGACATGACCCTGCATGCCCTAATGATGTGATCAAATGAAAGCCCTAATATTGATTTAATCAAATAAAAAGAAAGATTATGAATGTACATCGATCAAATGGTATCATGCCCAGAGGAACAGGCCAGTTTACAAACGTGATCAATATTTGTTTTTGGAGTTAATAAATAATATCAAACTGCTACAATATGCATAACCACTAAAAAAAAAAAGTGAGTAAAGTCTTTACTATTAGGACCAAACCAGTAGGGAGACTGCTGTATAATTCATATTGAAAAAGTTTTTCAGTGAAAATCATGTTGAAATCATTTATTCATACAGAAATATTTGTAGGGCATGTAAGAATGCTCTCAGTGTTATAAATGAAGAAAAGTCTTCACTGAGCAGGCAAGGATGAATTGTCTCACTACTATAGATCCATTATGCATAATGTTGAATGACTGAATGCTTTACTCTAAATAGAGACGAATGAAACTATGTCCTCTCTACTCATAAAGTTGAGGAAAAAAAGGATAAGTGTTGATAAAAGAAAAGAAAACTTATTTTAGAGGATATAATTGGGTATGTAAAAAACACTGTTACGTTTATTTAAAAATTTAGAATGAATTAGTAATTTAGGATGTCAGATTGTACAAGATAAAAATAAAATTCTATTTTATTTACATATGCTAACAATTAAGAAATGTAAAATAAAATACAAAAACCACTTACAACCCATTAAAATTGATATAACAATTTTTTATGACTTAAGGATGGTTTTAAAATATTTGTAAAATACTATATCACTAATTAAAATATAAGAGAAAGAATATCTAGATACATGTGAGATATACCACACCCATGGATTCAAAGACTTAGTACTCTTTTTTAAATAATCATGCATAATTTAATAATATTTAAACATTTTAAAGAATTAGTGAATCTTTTTTATTACTTAACATTGCATAATTGGTTTAATTATTTTATTACATTAAAATAATTATAATTATGTATATGTAATTACATTATTCTATAATTACATTAGAGACTACATTGTATGTATTATAATTACATTATTCTACTTGAATTATTAGCTGAAAACTATTATTTTCCCATTCCTAATTCAATGGCAATCAGGGGAAATACAAATTCTTTGGGCTTGTGTCCCATCTAGCTCTTGAGGAAACAGCTAAGAGCTGGGCAGGTGGGTGAAGTGGCTTCTCCTCATAATTTGGAACATTTCAGAAGCATTCTCTAGAAATCCATGGCAAAATATTCTCCCTACCCAGAAAACCTCCCCACAAAGTTAGGAGAGAAATAAAAACTATTTTATTGTTGAATAAGCCTTAAATTGGAACCAGCTCGTTAGGGGCAATCTGCTAAAAGGATTGCAAGGATAGAACATCTCCTCTTTAACAGAGGGAATACAACTCTTTGCATTCATGTTTTTGCAATAAAATGGGGAATTTATTCTTTTTTTAGGACCTGAGATCGGGTTGTAATTTGAAGTTGGGCGACTACAGAAGTTAGATACTAAAGGAATATAAGAGTATTATCTTCCTGGGCAATTACATTTCAAAGAGATGGCTCTGGGATCCTCCAAGGAAACATTCCAGAGTCATGAGACCTTCAAGGGCAGCATTCCACTGAAGGGAAAGGACAGTGATGAGGCTGGAGGCAGGACAAACTGGGACCCGGAGGAGACCTGAATTTTCAGTCAGGACCCTGCTCACCAAAATGGAAGATCCACAGAGCAGAAGACTTGGAACTGGCCACTCCATCGGTTACAAAGATATTTGATGAATACATAAGTGATAAGGAATTTTTTGTGTGTGAGGTACCAGGACCAGGGATTGCATCCTGGACTTTGTATGTGGAAAGCCGGTGCTCAACCACTGAGCCACATCAGCTCCCCTGACTTAGTACTCTTAAGGAATCAGTTCTCTCACAGTTTATTTGATTAAATGCAGTTCCAATCTGTGTCTATTTTATAAAAGACTGTGGAGAGGCTGAAGTTTTACCTCACTTTCAGTCTTGCACATTTGATAATTATATGGATAATAAAAAAATACAAGGCACCTCCATCAGTGAAAGTGTTTCCTATTGACACTCAAACAAGATTAACTGCCAGAGTAACATTTCAAAATTTCTCATGCAGGTGATTCTGTCATAGCTGATAGAAATATTCTCATATTATTGTCAAAATATGAGTAAATAATCCACATTTGAGTGAAATAATTTTTCTGATATAATTGAAAAATGGTATAATGTGATATGAAAGAATTTTTATTGTGAATAAAGAAGTAAGCACATTCAACAGAAGTAAAAAGAAAAGTCAGTCCAATAGTGGGATGAGTTTAAAGAGCCTTAGAATCATATGGATAAAGATACAATGTGACAGCTGGTGAGCTCCTCTGTTTCCTCCACAAGGTCAGCTATAGACAATGAGGTTCTCTAGGCTTTTCCTCTCTCCACAAGGCCAGCTGTGAACTGTCAGGTGAATGGCTCATCTCTTTTCCCAGGGCCTTCTCCCCTTCCTCATATAAACTTCAACATTTAAACTACTCCTACCCTGCCCTTTGCCATGTCTTTTTATCTTTATGTCCCCACCCACCAAGGGGTGGGGCTCAATGCCCTACTGACATGGCCAAGTCAATGTCATAATCATAACTTAATCATGCCCAGATTAACATACCAGTTTACAAGCATAATCCAATATCTATTTCTGGAATTCATAACTATGTCAAACTGCCAAACTGCTATACCATTTTCTTGTGGATAAAAATGAGATTAATCAGATTCTGTCAGCTCAGAGACAAAAATATTTTTTTCTGGCCTGTAGTTGGCACAGTTTATTATTTTATACCTAAGAAAGCAGGTATAAAATGATTCAGTTACAAATTCTTCTTATATTTTTAAAAATAGTCAAATAGTCTTCATTTTTCTCTATTATTTAAATTTGGAGACTCAGAAACCTACCTGCATCATGTAAGTCTTTCTGCCATTGCCTCTAGTAGTTGAAGCAAAAGCAAATGGTTTTTGTTTTAATTAGTAATATTTTGGACTTAAATCTCTGAAGTTTCTGTCTCCACACTTCTGTGATATGCAAACATGAGATTAATTAGATTAGGTTCTGTATTTTCCCTTGTGAATACTTCAATAATTTTCATAACTGTTGAGCTATTTTAATTGTTTTGAAATTTTTAAAGTAGCTTTAGAATACATAAATGTGACTTGAAAAATATAAGGGATTCCCATATGTCCCATTCCCTCTCCCTCCCTTACATTCTCTTATTAACATCTTTCATTAGTGTGGTACATTTGTTACAATTGAACACATATTGAAACATTGCTACTAACCATGGGCTATAGTTTACATTATATTTAACACTCTGTCTTGCACAATTTTATAGGTTATGACAAAATGTATGATGACCTGTATCCATCATTGCAATATCATACAGGACATATCCAATGTTCCAAAAATGCCCCCATGTTTCACCTATTCTTCCCTTTCTCCCCACTTAGAACCTCTGGTGACCACTGCCTTTATATCAATGATAACATATTTCTATTTCTAGAACAATAATAAGTATATAATAGAATAATAATGTCCACTTTGTCTTTTGTTCATTCCCCAGTCTTGAAGATTTTGGGATGATGATGCCCACTCTGCTTCTAACAGAGAGGATACTTAGCTCTAATGGGGCAGATGGATGGAACTACCTTGCTTGCAGTTGCAGACATTCTTTTCCTTGAGATGGGCATTGCCCATCATCTTCTTCTTAGTTGTCCTGGGTGAGTCCAATGAACTGGAATGTAGGTTTTACAACTCTGCTGAGATTCAAGGCTCAACCAAACAGACCAAAGATTTAAGTCTCTGGGACATATATTTATTAAGTATAATGTTAATTATAGGTTCAAATAAATGGGGCAGAAGAGCCATGTGTAGGGAAACTGTAAATGAGTCTAACTCTGTTACACTGGGGAGCATAAATTCCAAAGTAAGGCCCACTGTCAAGGTGCCTGGCTCTTGAGCTTGCCTGCCTGGCTTATAGAGTCTAGATATCTCTAGAGCCCTCAGGAGTCCTGCTATTTGGGACACTTTTTAGTGTGGCAGTCAATGAGATCCTGCTGAGATGTGCATAAGTGTAACCTCTGTAATGACTTCCTGACTCACTTTGAAATCTCTTAGCCATAAAAACTCATTGGAATTTAATATTTCCCCATTTCGGTCAAGGTCTTTTTCCAGATGCATTTCTAGTTGGCATTTGCTAATAATCCTTTGGTGCCAGGGAGGCTTATCTCCATGAGTCATGTCCCACACCGGGGGAAAGATAGTGCATTTATATGCTGAGTTTGGCTTAGGGAAAAGCCACATTTGAGCAACAAAGAGGCTTTCAATAGTTAACTCTTAGGCAATATATAATACTAAGCTAAGTTTTAACTTCACAAAAAGCTTCATAACTACAGTCACCAATATAAAAGTCCTTGCAAAATGGTTTGTCTTTCTTCACTAAGCATTGCCCATCTACTCAGGGGATTCATGATGTTCTATTAGAGAATGTAGCAGGACTCCCCAAGATGGGAATTCAATATTCTTTCAGTAATTAGGTGCATCTCCACCCACTGAGATGATGCTGCATGAATACTTGAACATAATCATATGCCTTAGAGGCATACCCCAGTTGAACCCTTCCCCACACAACCCCCCATCACCAACACTCCACACCAGTGGTCCACCCCGACCACAACTGTGGTCCTTCTAGGATCCAAAAGTCTCCAAAAATTAAGCCAAAAATAAGCAAATAAAATTAAGAAAATAATAAGAAGAATTTAAAAAATAACAAACAAAATACAAAAATAAACATTAAAAAAAGTTTGAAATAAATGTAAACCATTGACCATGGTCAATAGTTGTACATCAGCTTAACAAGCATATCATCCACATATAAAAAGTTATTAAAAGGGGAAGGGGAGAAATGGAGAAGATGTTGGGTATATTGGAGTCGCCTGTATTCTGTGTGTGAACTTTCTGTAACCTAAAACTTCTCTGAAGACAAAATGAAAAAAGCAAGACACTGGGGGAATAAATGGAAGAAAATATCTCTGTACATATAGAACAACAGATCTTACAGTGATGAAAGGCAAAATGTCAAAAACATTTAAAATATTTTCCCAATCTTCTATTATCCCACATTAAAAAAATATTTAAATTTTCTTTGTATTATATTTCTTATTTTTAAAATTATCATTACCATTTCATTTTCTCATTAATTGTATTTGGCCATTTTATTGGCTCCATTTTTGAAGAAGTTTTGGAGCACAGAAGGGTTACAACTGTGGTAGGGGAAGATCATTGGTGTGGGATGTCAATGATGGGGAATACATGGGAGGAAGCTCACCTGGACATACATATAAGGTATATAAATATGTTCAAATGTTCATGGGGTATTGTCAAGGTGGGTGGAGAGTCACACAATAACTGAACGGATATAAAATTCCCATCCTGGGGAACTCTCCCACATTCTGTAATGGAACACCAAGAATCTCCTAAGTACAGGGGCAATGACTAATGGAGGAAGATGGTCCATTGATGGGCCCTTGTTATTGATGACTGTGCTTATGAAACTTTACCCTTGCCTTGGAAACAGCTTTGTGTTACCAGATTTAGTCCAGGTTCTTGACTTATGCTGCAGAAGTGAATTTCAAAGAGAATCAGGTGAGTGAAGCCAGTAATTTATTAAGGTAGGGAGAAAAGAGAAATGGGAGAAAATAACAGATCATGGGTCCCCGGTGGAGGGTAAGGGACTGAAAAGTGATAGAGAGGGCTGATATATAGACTACAATTTCCCATTATATATTATAAATGCCCAGTTTTCACTTGCGTGTTGATCCACGTAGGAGGGTCATGGTGAGAGCAGGGTGCGGATGCCACGAGGACCCCAAGTGCAGGAGCAGGGCATGGAAGCCACCGAGAACGGGAGCAGGGGGGGCAGAAGGGACACTGGAGTCAGGAATAGGAGCAACAGAGGTGATCTGACCTTTGCGCCTGCCTTTTAAACTGTTAATTATTCCACCCCTTTACTAATGGCATGAGAGGAGTTCCAGGTGTTTGCTGTCTTGATAGATTATCCTACCCATAAATCCCCCGGGTGGGGCCAAAGATAATGTCCTTTGAAAATATGAGAGAATCTCTTGGGAATCTCTGGGAATCTCATTCTGCATAGTGGAAATCATACAAGGATCTTCCAACAGCCATCTTGGGAGTTATCAGTGTCAACGTGGTCCTTTCTGCAAAGTTCCAGATCTATCTATTCATTCCCTATATGAAGCCTGCTTCATTAGTATTATAGGGTTCCTAAGAGTTGCCTCCTGGAAGCCTTCTTCTTCCTCAAACGTGGCCTTCCTCTAAGCCAATTTCAGCATATAAATGCATTACCTTCACCCCAGGGTGAGAAATGTCCCCCAGGAATGAGCCTGGCTGGCACTGAGAGATTAGTACCAAGCATCAACTAGCAATGCAAATGGAAAAAGACATCCACTGAAAGGGGAAAAGTTAAAAACAAATGAGTTTTTATGGCTAAGGGACTTCAAAGTGAGTCAGGAGGTCAATCCAGAGGTTTTGCTTATGCACATCTCAGCAGGATCTCATTGACTGCCAAAGTAGGTACTACCCCAAACAGTGGGTCTTTTGAGGGCTCTGGAGATATCCAGACAGTATAGTCATCACAGATAGCTCCAGAGTTTGGTGCCTTGCCAATGGGCCCACTTTAGATTTTATGCTCCCCAGGGTGACAGAGTTAGACTCAGTTGTGGTTTCCCTGCTTGTGGCTCTTCTGTTTTCTATTTGAAGCTATAAGTAGTACTAGAGTTGGTAGGTATATATCCAAGAGACAATCTTTGGGCTGTCCATGTATCAACTAGGCCTCAAATCTCAACAGACTTGCAACACCTACTCTCCAGTTCACTGGTCTCACTCAGGATAACTAACAAAGAAGTGATGATGGACAACTACCATATCAAGGAAGTGAGAGAGTCTACATTTGCAAGCAAAAGAATTCTATCCTTTGACCCTAATGGATTGCACCCCCTTCTCAATTAGAGGTACAGTGGACATCACCATCTCAGAATCCTCAGGATTGGGGAATGAACTAAGGGCTAAAGTGGACTTACTGGTATTCTACTATAATCTTATTGTGATTCTAGAAAGTGGGCACCGGGCATTCTGAGGGCAGGGAGAGGGAGAAGCGGGTATAATGCAAGGGCATTTTCAGGACTTGGGAATTGTCCTGAATGACATTGCAGTGACAGAGACAGGCCATTATATATCTTGCCATAACCCACAGAATTGCCTCAAAGAGAGTGTAAACTATAATGTAAACTTTAATCCATGCTTAGTGGCAATGCTCCAAAATGTGTTCATCAATTGTAATGAATGTACTACACTAATGAAGGATGTTGTTAATATGGGAATACGTGGGAGTTGTGGGGAGCAGGGCATATGGGAATCCTCTATATTTGTTATGTAACATTTATGTAACCTAAGTATCTTTTTAAAAAACTAGGTGTGATATGGTGGCATTTTCAGACATTGGAATTGTCCTGAATGATTTTGCAGTGATGGATACAGGCCATTAAATATCAGTTCATAAGTTACAAAAATGTATGGGAGAGAGTGTAAACTATATGACAATGTAAACTATAATCCATGCTTAGTAGCAATGCTCCAAAATATATTTATCAAATATAATAAATGTATCACACTAATGAAGGATATTGTTAATGTGGGAAAGCGTGGGATGGGCAGGGAGTGGGGCATAAGGGAATCCCCTACACTTTTTATGTAACATTTATGTAATCTAATTTCTTTAAAAAAGTCTACCTGAAGAAAAGTTTTTAAAAATTAAAAAAAAATTTTTACATTTTGTCTTTCATCATTTTAAGATCTGTTATCTTGTATGTATAGTGACAATTTCTTCTGAATGGTCCTTCAGTGTCTTATTTTTTTCATTTTATCTTCAAAGAACCTTTACGTTACAGAAGAGCCATACAGAAAATATAGGGTATTCCCATATACCCAACATGCTTCCCCTTTTATACTTTTCCCTATTGAGCTTTAAAATTTACACTCTTGTCAACAATTTGATCAAAGTCAGGAAGTCACTTACAATTGATCTTTTTCATTAATACATATTTTTGTTAAAGAAGTTATAGTTTTACAGAACTATCATGCATAAAATATATAAAATGCATGTTTCCCATTTATCACCTTAATATTAACACCTTGCATTATTGAGGTACATGAAAGAATATTTTAAAAATTGTATTATTAACTATAGACTATCATTTATAATAGGGTTCATTATGATGTACAATCCTGTTATCTTACTTTTTATTATAGTAACATATATACATCTATATATAAATAGATAAATATATCTCTGCCATCTAGTCCCTAGCAACAACTAATCTTCTATCCAACTCTATTTGTTTATCTTTTCAGGACATTTAATATAAAAGAATCTTACAATATGTGGCCTTCTGTGTCAGACTTCTTTCACTTCACATAATGTTTTCAAGTTTCATTTATTTTGTAGCATGTTTGATTACTTCATTCCTTTATATGGTCAAATAATATTCCATTGTATGGGTATACCAAATTTCATTATCCATTCATCAGTTGATAGACATTTAGTTAGTTTATACTTTTTGCCTGTTATAAATAATGCTTCTATGGACATTCATATCAATGATAATTTAAAATGTCATTTTTTTTACCAAGCCTTGTTTTATTCCCTTCTCCTTCAACATACCATCCATCTTCATTTCACTGATTTTATGACCCTATCACATTTACTACACTCAATGCACTTTCTTTAATTATATTTATTTTCTTCATATATGAGTCTCTCTAATATGTTTAAGGGTTTAGGGATAAAAGCAATGTAGATTTTTTGTATTCTCTGCTGTCCCTAACAAAGGATTTATACAATTAATTGCACATTAAATATTTACTTATAAATATTTAAGGCTATATAAAGTGGAGAGTGGTGAAGAGAAAGTTGAAATACACTGGTTTTGCGATTATTTCTAAAATATTTCATTGGTGAAACATGATTCACACAAAACATTTTTGCATGGGTGATGTTTTTAACTAAAAAAACAAAGTTCCACTTTTTTCCTAAAATAATTTGTTTGCTATTACCAAAACTAACTCTTTCCAAAATTAAGAAGGACTGAAAGTTTGATTTTCTTAATCTCCCCAAAAAACAGCAAAGCAATGCTCCAAAGTTCTTTGAACCTCTTTGTATCTGGTTTGATTGGTTCTTTCCTCAGGTACTAGAGCTAACCATGCTTTCACACAAATCTGAAAGATTGAAATATATCTGTTACCCTCACTTTTATAAGTATGTTCTTCAAGCAATTCTTCATTGGCTTTTGTAGGGATATACATACAAAAAATGTGATCTTATATACATGTATTCACTTAAAATGTTAAAAGCTATTAACAAAGGAATCTGGATAGAGAAAGTTCATGCATCTACAACAGGGCTTATTTTACTCATGGTCAATTAAAGATGGATGTGTTTCTTTTTTTTTTACATATCTCATAGAAACATGTTGCCTAATTACTCCCCTTCACCCCACCATGAATTTTGTAGTACTTTGCTTGCTTTGACCAGTGAAATATAGTGGAAGGAACTCTATGTCAGTTCAGGTTTCAACTTTAAGAAGACAGTCTCTGAGAAATAAGGACTGCCATGTAAGAATTCCAACAAACCTTCTGAGGAAAACATATGACAGGTTCTGAGTCTATACAGAAGGGAAATAGGACCAGCCCTGCATATCTTTCTAACATCTTCATGTCACTGCTAGTTATGAGTGACCCTACAGCTTAGACCAAATGTGAAGTGAGTGCCATATTGTAATTTCTCAACATTAAGAAGAGCAGAATAATTGCCCATTCTGCTCTATTTTAAGCCATGCAGTTTTGAATGTTTCTTTATATAATGAAAGACACCTGGATAGTGTAGGTAGGGTGAATATAAACTAAGAGAAACTTTCCAAGAAACATTCATTTTTACTGTTATGCACTTTTTCTTCTTAAGTAAATATATGCACATATACACATGCATATATACACATACATATAAATATGTATATATAGCTGTGTGTGTTTTGTATATATATATTTATGTATGTTTGACATATATATCAACCCAAAGACTGAAGAAAATATTTGCAAAGCATATATCTGACCAAGGACTTATAGCCAGAATATATAAAGATTTCCCAACACTCAATAATAAGAAAATAAACAACCCAATAAAAACTGGCAACATATTTGAACAGACATTCACAAAAGAAGAAATATGCATGGCATGAGAAAATACTCAGCATCATTTGTTAGTAGAAAAATGAGAATTAAAGTCAAAAGGATATATCATGACACATCTATTAGATGGGCTAAAATTAAACACACTGACTGGAGCAATAGTTAGTGAAAAAGTGGTAGAACCTAATCTGTCATGCACTGCTAATGGGAACATAAACTGTTACCATGAATTTGAAAAACAGGCAATTTCTTAGAAAGTTAAATGTATACCTTCCTTATGATCCAACTATTTCATTCTTCCCAAGAGAAAACAAATAATGTGGCCATAAAAATACTTGCACATTAATATTTATGAGTTTTATTCTTAATAGTCAAAAACCTGGTAACAACTCAAATATACAACAATAGGTAAATGGCTACACATGTTATGGTATATTCATATAATGGAATAATACTCATAAATAAAAGTAGATATAGTATGAAACACAAAACAAATTAAATATCATAATAATTTGGTGAATGAAAGAATTCATCCATACAAGAGTACATATTGGGAGATTCCATTTATATAAAATGCAAGGGATAGAATATAGAATGGTGGTTCCTTTTGGTGGGGAATAAAGGAGAAGTGACAAAGGGGCAAAGGGAAATTTTGGGAGATGATTGATATATTCATTATCTTGATTGTGGTGTTGATTTAACAATGAATATTTGGCAGAAAGAGAGCTGAAAGAGAAGAAACTGGTACAATATATTAATTAATAGCTTCAAATTAATCTAATTATTCCTTGACATTCTTCAAATAGACCCAGTGGATGGAAAGGAAGTCTGTTTCTAGACTCAATTCTTTGACTAACTAGCTCTTAGTATTTGAGTCACTGGAAAACCATCCAAATTCTCAATTGCTTAGTTTTCTTCCTGGAAATAATTGTTCTAAATTACTCTTAAGAAAACTTCCAGTATTAAAAGATTGTGGAATAATCACAAAATCAATGTATGAAAGCATAGAAAATTAAGAAACAAGCATATGAAATCTTGTTTTAAAATTGCATTAATAGTGAACACAGGCATGGTTTGGAAAATTACCTGGATTCCATTTACAGTCTTTAGAAATGGAAAAACAATGCAGTGATCTTACACCTGTGTTGATAACTTTACTTTTAGATTACTGATTGACTATTTAAACTCTTTAAATATTAAAAAGTTATCACCATTCTCCTTATCATTTCTTTGGTGTTCAGTGCAGCAAAACAAGATATTCTTGTAATTAAGCTTTGTAGATATATTTAGTTCCTGTAACAATAATTTTATTAACTCTTATTAGTAAATGAATGATCCCACAATAGCATATTAGAAGAAAACTATATAAATTAGTAAACAGGGGAGGGCTGAGGTAAAAGAATCACCTGCGTTTCAATACTAATTTACATATAGTATGGAATATAACTTTTGATATTAGAAGTTGAAAAATAATATCAGTAGCTCATGTCCTTTCTCATTCAGCTTTTTGTCCTTCCTCCATTGGCTTTATGAGAAAGTTTACTCATGCTTACCTACTCTGAAGCCATCCTCCTGGAAGAAGTCCATAAACAAAATTTTTGCATCCCATACTGACAATTTTAGTGTAGGTTGGTCTTTCTTCTCAAAAGATTGAATTCTGCTAGACGACACAAAAATGGTTCCATTAAACTCTATGCTGATACTGCTACCAGGTTATTTTGAGACCTTCATGCTACTGAATCAACTGCAAAAGGGGTTACACTGCTGGCTGGGGTGAATTCTTGACTATGGTGGGAAAACTGGATTTTTGCCTTACAATAGGGTTATGGGAAAGTATTTAGAGAATGCAGAAGAGACTCTGGGGCACCTTTGAGAATGATCATATCCATTGGTAAAATGTTGATAGAAAACTATAACAGCCCAAAATATAAAGGATTGCTAGTGACATCAATACTTCCGGAAGAAATTTTGGGTGACTTTTTCAGACAAAGAACTCTGACAAGCTGAGATTTCTGCTGAGATCAAAAGGAATATGAAATAGCAGAAGGGTACCGAAGTGTAGTAGAAAAAGGGAAGCTTTATATCGCCAGTTATGCTTATATGACCAGTTGTTGAAACCAAGACTTTAACACAGGGATTCTTAAACTTTTTCATTCCACAAACCTCTTTGCCAGTCAGGTGAAAACCACAGACCCCTTACTAAGTCCACACTGCACTGTGTATTATTTAATAAATATTTCACACACACACCAACATATCCCCACAAGAATACTGTTGTGTTTTTTTTTCCTTTTAATTTAAATTCAAGCTCATTGACACTTGCTAAAAACCTCTGCCTCTTAAGAGAGTTTGCTTTTGTCTTGCTTGATGTGAGTATATTTGTAAACATAGTACCAATAGTAACCACCCTTGCATTATCCTACTTCTTAAAATAAGAGGTTGTAATAGTGACTAAACTTTTGCCTCAATATTTTATAAAGTGTTAGGACATCTAGGATAGTGTGTGAATTACAAGAGCCCTAAATCATGCCAGAGGGATAAAATGACATATGAGATTTGTGTATTTGGAGAGAAAGCTATTTTTTTTTTCTGTTGTATGTGTGCACATGTTAAGATGTTATGAGTAAGCATACTATTGCTATTGTCTTTATTCAAAGTTGTATATGGTTCAAAGAGCTGTGTATGCCTGCAAGTTGGAAAGGGGTGCATTGTTCAAGATCTTGCTGTCAACTTGATTATGGCTGACAGCCACACATTCAAAAAATCTCTTCCCAGGTTTCCACATTAGAATTAGGTAAATAGGAATTTGCATGAGATTTGGAATTAAATTTTCTATTCCCGTAATATTTATCATAGCTTTACCTCTATAACTGAATGAGAATTAAGTGGGTTTCAGTAGGAGTTCAGGGATTCAGGAAGAGTTCAGGATTTCAGCAAATATGACAGGAGGAGGTCTTACATCTTCAGGGCATTGAAATACAGGGTGCTTACAAATTGTGGAATAAAAAGTGCAGACCAGAAAGGAGGGAAGCTCAGCAGGTGATAGTGGCTTTAGGAGATGTTAATAAGCAGGCACAGCTGAGACAAGGTTTTATCTGTATAAGTGCTTCTCTAACTTGGCTGTGTGTTGGAATCACCTGGGGTGCTCAGAAGGAATACTGTCTAGTATTAGTCAATTCCTTAATTGGAAACAACTATATATTCCCAATGGTAGAATCATTGCTGATTTAATTCTTCAGTATCAAAAGTCAGTGGTATATAAAAAATGTAATTTTCATATTCATCTTCATGCTATCTGGTCCAGTTATTATCACTAGTAGATACTTGCACATATTTAGGACATGGGTCATGAAAACTTTGTTGAGATATATAGCATCTCATCTTGCTCTGTGTGATAACTATGATCCTATAAAACAGTAGTTAAGGAAATCTGAAACTTAATCTAATACTATAGTGTGTGGTGTCCTTGTGTAGTTGTGAGTGAGCTTGTTCTCCTCCCAGTTTAAGCAAAAGAAATGCTCAGGAGTAGTACTGTTGGTCAGAAATTCCAAGTCAAACTTCCTAGGGGAATTGATGACTGCCATAAAAAATGATTTTGACTTTCACAACAGAGTGCATGGATTTAAACATATTGTTAAATTTTGATACTTCGAGGACACTACTTGTAAATATTTATTATCATAAAATAATTATAAATATTAAAAACATATCAGTTACTTATATATATTTTGTAATGATACATATCCTCCAATATCCATCTTCAAATGCATGTTCCCCATTTGGTGCTCAACCATGGCACATGGGTTGATCTCCCTATGGGGACACAGATCAAACCATGTGATGCATTTGGTAACTTTTTCGTCTTATGTGATACAGATAAGGATGTTCAACACTTTCAGTAATACTTTGGGGTATAAAAAGTTAAAGATATAAGGAATAACAAATATTTCACCATGTGATTAACCTATATTCTTCAAGATGCTGCTTAGAAAAAATTTCCAAAAACACTTTGGATTAGATTGGATGTGGAAAGTTATTAACATAAGATTGGCCTAGACTTAAGCATATTTGTTATTTGATTTTGTAATATTACCTTCCTAATATTCCAACCTCCCATCATTTTAGTGAACAACATGAATATTTAAATTACAGTGAGAATATTATATAAACATACATAATCCTATGGAGCACTTACATTGGTCTATTCTCTACATTAGTTAATTGTATTAACTCATTTAACATTCCAACACCAAATGATAATGATGAAGATATGATATTCTCCTCATTTCACAGTTTAGGAAATGGAGGAATAGAAAATTAATAGCTTACTCAAAGTGCCACCCATTAGCCAGACTCAGAGCCTGCATCTTTTGCATCTTTGTTTCTCAAACTGTACATTAATGGATTCATCACTGGGATGATAACTGTATAGAAAATGGAGATAATTTTACGGTGTTGGGAGAATATAGGTAGTTGTATTGTGAGTAAATAAAGAGAAGGGTCCCATGATAGATGGCCACAGATATCAGATAAGAAGCACACGTGGAAAATGTTTTCTTCCTTCCACTGGAAGAGAAGATCTTTAAGGCTGAGAGAAGTATAACAAAAAATAGGAGATGATAATGATGATGAAACAGAGAACTTCCACTGAGCTGCCATATGTGGAGAGGAGCCATTAATTAATTGAGGTGTCTGTGCAGGATAGCTTAAGCAGGGGAGGAAGGTCACAGAAAAAATGATTAATGACATTTTTGTCACAGTATTTCAGAATAAAGGCAAAAGATGTGTGAACCGGGGAACTCATATTGCCACCAGTGTAGGATAAAATAATTAGCCAGGTACAGATTCCCCAGGACATCACAACTGTATACAACAAAAGGTTACAGATGGTGACATAGTGGTCATAGGCCATGGCAGCCAAGATAAAGGATTCTGTATCTGCCAAAATACAGAAAAGACAAAACTGCAGGGAACAGCCATAACAGGAAATAGATTTATCCTCTGAGAGGTAATTGACCAGCATTTTAGGAATCATGACTGAAGAATAACAAAGGTTGACAAATGACAGTTTGCAAAGGAAAAATACATGGTGTTTGAAGCCAGAGATCTATTCAGATTAACATCGTCAAGCCAATGTTCCCTGTGAAAATCATACCATACAATATCAGGAACTTAAGGAATAAAATAATCTGCAACTCAGGGCAAATTGGAAATCCTAATAGAATGAACTCAGTTGCCAAAGTGTAGTTTCCTTCTCTCATTTCCATACTTTGTGTTTTTCTTTATTTCCTTTTATGAGAATCTTAACATCCTAAATGCCATGTTGATGGGGAAAAAAGAATTAGACATAATTGAGAGGTGGTTTTAATTTTTCACCAAACAGGCAATCAAATAGAGAAATCAAAACTCAAACTTTCTGTCAAATATAAATTGAGATATATAGTTCAGAATTTAGTAGTTCTAAGGTTTCATAATGGCAAGTTTTATTTTATTTGTGTGATTAATGATTATTTATTCCATTGAAAAATTGGTTCCATACACTCAGATATTGTGTGTGATTTTTCTGAACTTTTTGTCCCACCAAATGTAAAAAAATAACTAGTAGAGAGGGTTAAACAAATAACTGATTAACAAATGGGCTAAGGATGGCATAAAGAAAAGAAAGAGTATATATATATATATATATATGTATATATATATCTATACACACACATATATATACACACACACATATATATATATAAATATAAAGCAAATTGACTTCTGGAGTGTGCTATGGCATGAAAGAATCATGGAACCATTTGTTTTTCACTGTCAAGGAATTAATAGACATATGATACCATATCTCTTGTCACAGTGCATAGAAAGGTGCAATGAAACGTGTATGAGTGAATTGTAAGTAAACGTAATATATGAGAAATGAAAACAAATATCACTAAATATCAGCTTTGAGTACACTTTTGTTTTGACAGGAAAAAAATTAAGGTAATTCTTTAAATCCTGTCAAGTTACTAAAACAAGTGGTTACATTAAACATTTCTTCCTATATTTTTGTAGTTATTACAATAGCACTCAGTGAATACTGGTTGATGAACTAACAACAAATAACATAGTTATATGTTGACTTCTAATTAATTACAATTACTCTATATTGGCATACTCACTGATAAAATATAATTAGCAAACAAAAATAGTTGCCATCTATTTTTATGCTAGTATAATTCAGGGTATTGATTCTGAAAATTCAGTTGGACACTGCTTCTGGGGTATGAAAATATTCCTGGATCTAGAAGGAATTTGAACTTTACTTTGAAGTACAAGGATTTTGACCTTGACCTGTAAAAATTACTAGGAAATATACATGAACTAAGACTTTCCCTTTCAACCACTGTCATACCCATATAATAGCACTGCTAGTTACAAACACCATGATATGCTAGAAGGAAAGCTAAAACCTTCAACAAGGTATTGTATATGACAGTAAAGCCTCATGTAAAACACTAATATGAGTGATATTGAATATATAAGACAGTTTTTACAAATATACTAGAGAGAAGGAAAAAGAATAGCAGCTATTTACTGCAGGGGAATCATAGAGAGATTGAGATGTTGTATTAGTCAGCCAAAGGGGTGCTAATGTGAACTACCAAAATGGGTTGGTCTTTATAAAGGGTATTTATTTGGGGTAGAAGTCCACAGTTACCAGGCCATAGAGCATAAGTTTCTTCCCTCACCAAAGTCCATTGTCACGTGTTGGAGCAAGACAGCTGCCAACATTTGCCCAGGGTTCAGGCTTCTTAGGTTCCACTCTTCCCGGGGTTGCATTTCTCTCCAGGCTTAGCTCCTGTTTCTTCCGCAAGGTCAGCTGTAGGCGATCAGGAGAACAATTCGCTTCTCTTTTCCGGGGGCCTTCTTTCCAACATCAAAGCTCCTTCTCAAAAGACTGCTTCTCAAAACTGTTCTTGCCATGCCTTTTATATTTGATTCCCCACCCACCAAGGGGTGGGGCTCAAAATCCTAATCATAACCTAATCATGCCCAGATTAACAGATCAGTTTACAAGCATGATCCAATTATATTTTTGGAATTCAAAATTACATCAAATTGGCCAATGGTTACACTCCACCCTCTGAATTCCAAAAATACATTACAATATTCAGAAAACCTTAAATCAGTAACAATTCAACTACAAAATCATATCATAATCATTTTAAAGAAATACAGTTCATTTTGAGGCAGTTCATTCTGCTATAGACCTCTGAAACTTACAAAACCATTTAACTGTTTCCAATACACAAATGGAAAGACAAAGGATAAACATTTTCAATATCATAAGAAGAAATTGGGATGTGAAACATCAGTCATGGATCCTCTACAGTTCAGTAAACCTGCAGGGCATCCTCCATTCAATTTCAAAGTCTGAGATTCATTCTTAAGACATTGGTTTCTTCTCCTTGTGGCCACGTGGGGACCCACCCTTTCCACAGGCTTCCCCAATGGCCACTTTCTTGGTTCCACTCTCTTCAAGCATCTGGGTGCTGACACAAGCTCTAGACCTCACCCTCCAAGGGTGTTGGGGTGATTGCCACACCTTACCCAATCTTTGGGTTAGAGCCTTAGCCCCCCTAGTACAGTGAGGTGAAGACAACATCCCCCCTAACCTTTGGCAAACACGTTCAACCCTTTCAGAGCAATGGGTTGACCACCTGGCTTTCTCTAGCATTTTGCATACAGGTTCAACCCTCTCAGAGCAATGGGTTGACCACCTGGCCTTCTCTAATCCGTGGGGGACAGGTACACCCCTCTCAGACCTATGGGGTGCTGACCTTAACCTCCCTAATTTTGAGGAATGTGCTCCACTCCCCCTGCACCCTGGGGTGGCAAAACTCTCCCAGAACATCAGGTGGGGACATCCACCTTCTTCAACTGCTGGGGAAAACTAACCCTCTCTGCACCATAGGGCATCAAAACTTTCTCAGAATATCGGGTAGGAATATCCACCCTCTTCAACTGCAGGGGCAAACTCACCCTCTCTGTACACATGGGTGTGGCTCCTCTCTTGGCCCAAGGAGATGTCTTAATCCCAGATCTCTGCTTCTACGGTTTTCTTCTTAAAGTTGATTCTCCTTCAATCTCTCCTTTCCATGCCCTCTTTTGTCCAAGCTGACAGTGGTTTTGTTCATACAGCTCTCTAAAAAACTTTGTTGGTTTAGCATGCAGGAAGCAGGGGTCCAAGCCATCAGACAGTAAGACTTTCCACAAGTCTTTCCTAGATAACTGCATCTTCAATTCTGAGTTACGGGGTCCAAGTTTAGTAAAGTCTTCAAGTAGGGTTTTTTCATCTGGGAATTTGATTTCCAGAAACTTGGAAGTTCCCGAATCAGTTTCTGTTTTCTTTGTGCCCAAAAGTTCAGTCCTTAGTGTGTTTCACTTATCTAGTATTTTGCTGTAAGCTGCAAAGAGAAGCCAAGCCACATTCTCCAAGTTTACCTTGGAAAGTTCTTCAGCTAAATGCTCCGGTTCACCATTTTCAAATTCTGTTTTCCATATAACACCAGGAGTTAATCTTGCTAAGTTCTCTGCAACTTTAAAACATGGATCACCTTTCCTCCAGTTTCCAATAATAGCTTCATCATTTACTTCTAAGGCATCATAGAAAGTCTCTTTAGTGTCCATATTGCTATCTACAGTTTCTTCAAAGCGATCTTGGACTTTTCCATCAAGCATTTCACAATTCCTCCAAAAAATACCCCTTACCCATTTATAAAACCTTTCCAACATTTTGGTAATTATAAAAGCACTTCCCCACTCCTTGGTACCAAATTCTGTATTAGTCAGCCAAAGGGGTGCTAATGTGAAATACCAAAAATGGGTTGGTCTTTATAAAGGGTATTTATTTGGGGTAGAACTCCACAATTACCAGGCCATAAAGCATAAGTTTCTTCCCTCACCAAAGTCCTTTGTCATGTGTTGGAGCAAGACAGCTGCCGACATTTGCCCAGGGTTCAGGCTTCTTGGGTTCCACTCTTCCCGGGGTTGCATTTCACTCCGGGCTTAGCTCCTGTTTCTTCCACAAGGTCAGTTGTAGGCCATCAGAACAGTTCACTTCTCTTCTCCGGGGGCCTTCTTTCCAACATCAAAGCTCCTTCTCAAAAGACTGCTTCTCAAAACTGTTCTTGCCATGGCTTTTATATTTGATTCCCCACCCACCAAGGGGTGGGGCTCAAAACCCTAATCATAACCTAATCATGCCCAGATTAACAGATCAGTTTACAAGCATGATCCATTTATATTTTTGGAATTCATAATTACATCAAATTGGCCAATGGTTACAGAGGTGATGAGTTTTGTTTGTTTCTTTTTTTGTTTATTATTATTTTTGGAATAGTGAAAGTGCTCTAAGAATCATTTAAGTGATGAATGCACAAATATGTGACTATACTGATTATCATTGATTGTACACTTTGGATGGATTTATGCTTTCTTGATATGTAACATTAAAATTGTATTGTTAAAAAATGACTAAGAAATATGTAAAACAACACATCCAATGAGTTATATTAGTGTTACCAAAATGATTCAGGAATGGAATTAAAAATATTTTGGGGTCATTCTCATTATGTATTTATGTCACTGCTCCAACCATGGCAATGACAGTGCTAAGAAATCTATTTTTTTTTCTAATTTAATCATAAAAACCACCCTATGATATAGATACTTAGAAGTCTATTGAGAAGTAGAAGTGTTAATCACATTTTCAATGTGCTGTCTTATGTTATTGTCTGAAAGAGTGTGAATGAGATGCAGTAAAACCAGTATAGCAGTTAATTTACTCTTATTTTGCCTGTTTTCAAAATAATCAGGTATTTATAAAATATAAGACTTTTGTTCTAAACTTAGATAGAATTTGGTAATGATTCCACCTTGCCCACATATTAGCTGTGTGACCTTGGCCAATTTAATAAAAAAATTATTTTATCTGTAACATGAGAATATCACAGGGTTCCTGGATGGATTAAATGAGGAAAATATCTATCTATCATCTATCTATTTGTGATCTTTTTACCTACTTACCTACCTACCAACCTACCAAATTATATATTTATGTATCCATCTGTGAGTCACTCTTTATAGAATCTATAAGAAGTAGGTAAACCACAGAAATTAACTTCAGTTTTTCCATGGCTATCCCTTCCTATCAGCCTATGACATGTGCTGTGAAGCAAGGTTGTATTAATAATGGCTAATATTTATGTGATACTTATTACTTACAAGGCAATAGGCTAAAACATCATATATGACCTATTTCATTATCACAATAAAACTAACAAACTTTGGATGTAGGTACTATCATTATTATATTTCTTCTACAGATGAGGGATTAAGGCATAGAAACCTAGAATATAGTGGAAACAGGGTTAGAATCCAAGCTCTGACTCCAAAGCTTTATGATATATTGTGTCTTCAGGAGGTACATTGTCCTTATTCACTCCCTATTTTGGATAAGAAAATTGAGGCTGAAAGTAATTTCCTAAAGTCATTTACTTCACAGCTTCAATTCCAGTTCAGATGTGCCCAAAGTCCAAAGCCTATGAGATTAGCCATGAGGGTAATTAGAATGTTAGTGTTGCTCAAGCAGTTGACTGTCTGCCTCCCACGAGGGAGGTCCCAGGTTTGGTTCCCAGTGTCTCCTAAAGAAGACAAACAATGAGCAGACAACAAGCAGACATTGAGCAAAAACAAATGAGGAGGGAGCAAGTGTGGCTGAAGCAGTTGAGTGCCAACCTCCCACAAGGGAAGTCCTGGGTTTTGTTCCTGGTGCCTCCTAAAGAAAAAAACAACAAACAATAAGCAGACAATGAGCAAAAAAGAATGAGCAGGCAACAATCTAAAACAACGAACAAAAACAGGAAAAACAAGCAAACAAAGGTGGGAGACATCTCAGAGGGGAAAAAAGGAAAAAGTAAAAAAATTCTGGAACAAGTCCTAAAAATTCTTGCAATCTCTTCATGCTTCAAAGACATAGAGGACCCAAGTTCTGAAATGTTGGCCCTGTCCTAGGAATAGAAGAGAACTGAAAGTATACTCCATGTTTCCCAAACAATAAGGGAAAGTCAACCAATGTCAGATTCAGATTGGATTGAGTTTATCAGCCTTCACACCATTAAAGGAAGTATTGAACCCTCTTTGGTAGGAGAATCACCTAGAAACTCTTTCTTTACAGTTAATATATGGCATTTAATAAACAAAAAAATTGCTAAACATGGTGATAGGCAAGACCTTATGACCAAAAAATAAAAGAAAATATGCTAGAGGAAAATATATGTTTGATATAAAAAAAGGAATTGGCAAACAATGGTTTTAAAGTAACTATAATATCTAAAAGAAAATGATAAAAAAATGTTGGGGGAGCAGATGTGGCTCAAGCACCTCCCATGTGGGAGGTCCTGGGTTCAGATCCCAGTGCCTCCTAAAAAAGAAAAACAGACAATAAACAGACAATGAGCAGACCTCAAGAACAAATAGTGAGCAGACAATGAGAAAAAACAACAAGCAGACAATGAGTAAACAACAAGCAAGTCAATGAGCAAACAATGAGCACAGAATAAGCAAAAACAAAATAAGCAGGGAACAGATGTGGCTCAAGCAGTTGTGCATCCACCTGCCATGTGGGAGGTCCTGGTTTAAGTTCCCAGTACCTCCTAAAGAAAAATACAAACAAACAATGAGAAAAAATAACAAAAAGACAAAAAGCACAAACAATGAGTGCAAACAATGAGCCAAAACAAGCAAACAGATGAGGGAGCTATCTCAGTGGGGAGGAGGGGCAGATAAGTTGGACAATCATAAAAGAGTGGAAAATTAACCAGGTACTTAGAATCCATAGAAAAGAATCAAATGGACATTTTAGAATTGAAAACTAAAGTATCCAGATGAGTGACTTACTGGATTTAACAGCAGAATGTCAGAGAGCAATGGAGATGGTGGAAAAGGAGGGTCAGAATGGTTTACATTAAGGTTCTTTAGCTTGGAGCTTACAACTAATGCAGTATACGATGCCATCAGGAACATATATGCTGCTATAACCAAAATACTCAGACTGCCCATGTTGAACTGCCCTTAAGAACTCAGACATTCCCTGAGTTTAATTTTTCCATATTGTGACTGCTTGAGGATGAGTGATCTAAATGCTTCCCTACTGTCACAGAACAATGTTCTTATGTTTTCCACACACTAGATGGCACCAAAGACAATTATTTAATCATCTAAGCAAGTCTACATCCTGAATTCTCTAACCTTCAGCATTCTTAGAGATAATTGGTGTAACTGGGCTCTTTCATTAGGTTGGACAGTATTCTGTATCTCTCTCTGTATATGTATTTTTCAAAGTTGCACATTATCTTTCATAACACTACCCTGTTACTTTGGTAGATTGATAACACACTTCTCTGTGCATATCAGATATGTAATATGTAAGCTATGTTTAATGATACTCAGGTTCTGGTAAACTATCATCAAACAAAGAGGCCTGACTATTGTACTTCCCACCCACACCAGTTAGTTGAATTTGCTTTATGACTGACCAATTTAAACACAAGTGAATTAAAATTGGGCTCATTTTTATATGAGTATCAAACTAGTAAAGGCAAAAGGTAATTTCCCCAGAAATCAATCTTGGAGTAAGTGTTAAAAAAAAGAAGAAAAAAGGAGATTCTAGGAAGTAAAAAAAAATATCTTGTAAGAGGAGAGACTCTTGTTTGGGGAATATGGAAAACTAAATTATTCAGGCCATTACTCTTAAGGTAAACAATTAAAATGTTGAGCAAAGGTATTTTAAATCAACTCAAAATCATCATTCATTTATTACAAGATCAAGCACTTAGGAAGGAAATATCCTTATCATATACCAAATGAAAATAATACATATATTTGGAACCAGGGATAAAAATGAACATAATTGAAATTGCAACAATGTCCAGACCATGATCCCTCATAACAGGAGAAAATATTATCTATTTGAATCTATCCTGGTTTTTTTTACACAGCATGTCCAGCATAAGAGAGAGAGAGAGAGAGAGAGAGAGAGACATGTAGAAGGAGAAAAACATCATTCTTAATCAAGAGAATAGTCATTACAATTAAAACATAGATAATTCAGATATTATGATTATCAAACAAGGAAATAAAACATGTCTAATAAATGTGCTTTGAAAACTAGGAAAAAGTTGGGTTGGGCTGAAAAGGGGTAAAAAGGGCTGATTTATAGACTATAAGTCCCCATTACAGATTACAAGTACCAAGGTTTACTTGAACGCTTATCAAGGCAGGGAAAGTAAAAGTAAAAACAAAGCAAGAACAGGGCTAGAACAGAGCCAGTTTGGCTTCCATGTTTACTTTTTAAACCAGTAATCATTCCATTCTTTGATAATGTTGGGGGAGGAATCCCTATTGTTTGCTGTTTTGATTGGTTACCTTCACTTTTCAATTCCCCTGGAGGACCCAGTGTCAAGGCCCTTTGAGAACATCTGGGGTTTTTCTTTGATTCTGGAGAAAATCCCATTGTGAATGGGGGATTCTCATGAGGTTCTTCCAGTAGCTATCTTGTAAGGTCTTTCCTGCAGTAGGTGGGTCCCACGGCCAGGAGTTTTCATGGATGTGATTATTCTGCCAGGTCACAGATTCATCTCTTTATTCCCTAATCTAGCCTGCCTCAGCACCATTGAATAAATAGGAAAATTTGGCAGATAATTGGAAACCACAAGGAAGAACTAAATGGAAATTCTAGAACTGAAAACTGATATCCAAAGTGAAAAGTTCATTGAAAAAACTTAATATCATGGTAGATACAGATGAAGGAAAGTGGATAAACTTGTGCACTAGTATTCAATTTATTCAATCTGAAGCATAGGAAAAATAATGAGGATAATAAAAATAACCAAAAAACTTTATAAATATTTAATCGTCAAGACTTTGGGTACTATGTGTCACATTATTAAATGGCATAATACATACATTCTTTCAAACCTGGAGGAGAGACAAATGAGGTAGAAGAAGTATTAGAAGAGATAGCATCCTTTATTACATACTTATGACCACAATAAACCTAAAACCAAAAACTCTTGTAATAAACCTGCTGAAAACCAAAGATAAAAAAAAAAAAAAAAAACTTGAGAGTAGCCAATGAAAAATTACATATTAGGTAGACAGGAAAAATTATTCATATGACACTAGCAAAAAAAAGATATAGCTTTCCTCCTTTACCCACCCCACTGCAGCATTGTTTTGAGTGCTCTCTGACCCCACTAAAGAGGAACAAGATGGCCACTGCTGATGAAATCACCTCACTGTAATCTGTGGTGGTGCTTTGCAAAATGGATGTGCAGAGTTGACTTCTCAAATCTGATCTTCCCCGAAAAAGAAGCCTGGAGTCTTACCTGAGAAAGAAATGTCATGAAAAACGTCTCTTTCCCAGGGGATCATCATGGGAAGGCTTCCCAGTGATGGCTTGGATGATCAATTTCCAGGATCCACTGTGGAGCATAATTACATCTCTCTTAAATATGCCATCAAGGAATTAGTACCAAAAGAAGACATAAACAAATTAGAATTATGCAAGCCAATAATATGGGAAAGCCATGAAAGCCATGGCATTGAGGATTTTAGTTTCAGGGAAGTCTGGGAAGATATGCATGAATGTGAGAGTCAGTGAGGATATGGCAAAACAAATTGCAAAGTAATGCCTAGTACCCAAAACAAAAGTCTCACTTGTAGAAAAAATCAACAGCATATCAGATCCTCTAATAATTTACCTCTAAATCACAGTGTTTTTATTAGAAAAAGGTCCTATCAATATTCCAAACATGAGAAGTCATTTTTAATGAATTAATTGAAGCTGAAAAATAACATAGGCAATGCAGGGAAGAAGTATGTCAAATGTTTTGAAAGTAGATTTGGGTTTCAGTCACATCTGGCTGAAATGCAATATTTCAAACTGAAGAAAAAATGTATAAATGTAATCAAGTTGAGAAGACTACCAAAATTGTTTCTCAGTTTTCCCACTTCCAAGATTTCTTCCTAGTATCAAAACTAATATATGCAATAAATATGGAAAGGTTTTCATGCATTGTTGATTGCTTGCACAACAGCATGCAAATCACATTAGAGACAAATGTAATGAATGTGAGAAGGCTTTTAGCCAGTACTCAAGGATTCTAATCAGCAGGGAATTCATTCTGAGCTGCAACCTTAGAAATATAATGAGTGTAGCAAAACCTTTCACCATTTCTCAAACCTCAGGAGACATGAAAAATTCATTACCAGAGAGAAACCATATAAATGTGAAGTATGTGGCAAGGCCTATAGTCAATATTCAAACCTTGCAATTCATTGTAGAATTCACACTGGGGAGACACTTTACAAATGTAATGAATGTGACCTTTAGGCCTTTAGGCTATGATCTGGCCTCATGTTCCACCAAAGAATTCACATTGGTGAGAAACCTTTCAAATGTAATGAATATGGTAAGGCTTTTACCACATATTCATAACTTTTGGAAGATAAGAGAATTCATACTGGAGAAAACCCACACAAATGTAATGAATGTGGTAAGGCTTTTCTATGATGATTATATTTTTTGGGATGTCCCATAATTCACACTGGGGAGAAACCTTTAAAATTTAATGAATGTGGTAAAGCTTTTATCAAACATTCACACCTTTGGGATCACAAGACAATTCATAATGGAGAGAAACCATACAATGTGTTGGATATGGCAAGGCCTTTAGGAAATGGTCTGCCCTCAGGAAACACCAAAGAATCCATACTTGAGAGGAGCCTTATAAATGTACAGATGTGGCAAAGACTTTAAGCACTCCTCAAGCCTCAAGAGATTTCAGAATATATATCCTGTAGAAAAACCACACTAATGTACTGTGTGCAATAAAACTTTTACCAAATGTTCACATGTTTTGGGGCATCATATAATGTTTTGAATTTGGCAAGGCATTTAGGCAGTGGTCTGACTTCAGGAGTCACCAAGGTATTCATGCTGGAGAGAAACCTTAGAAATGTAGTTAGTGTGGTAATTTGCATAACCAGTTCTCACAATGGGCTGCCCATCAGGAAATTCCTGCTAGAGATAACTAAGACTGTGGTCCAACATGTTCAATTCTACACAGTAATTAAAAGTCAAAATCATTTAAAACATATGTGAGGAGATTGTGGAAAAGTAAAATCCCTTCAGTTTATGAAACAGTTTTATTCTTTTTGAGATTTCTTGAAAAGTCTATATTACTATTGATGACTTTCACACTGAGGTTTGAAATCTTGATATGTTATGCTTTCATCACAGCCCTTTCATGTGTCACCATGAAGATCTGCAGGAAGAGAGCAGTAAGATGAAAGGGCCTACCATATTAATGGAATCCATTTAGATCTGTGATTCCTGGATGAACAAGAGCACTGGATCTTAAGATGCGTGATTATGTGAATGTGAATAATGACAAAGATCATGGGGATTGATAGAAAATATATGTAGAACTATGGTCTAAGTCATCATAATTAATGTGTTCATGGTCTTCTACAAATTTGGTGGTACTACAGAAGGCAACAGGATTAGTGGAAAGGATTCCTTTACCAGCTGACCATGAAACAGAGCAGGCCAGGGCATGTTCTAAGATTTTCATGGGAGCAAAATTTATTAGATATTTGCATATGTCATGGAGATAACAGAGGAAATGATTGTCAACCTGTCCACTGAAAGAAAGAGCTGTTAGGTATCAAAGACTAATGGAAAATTAGCCCTAATTTTATTAACTGAAAGACTGGAAAGTTTAATGAAAGAACAAGAGTACAGTGTGCATGTGTAGGACTCGCATCTTTACAGTTTTGGGGGAGGTGATGAACACCAAATTCAATTCCCAGAGAAAATCCCTCAGAAGGGCATTCTTGAATGTGGAAAAACTAGGAGACTCTAACCCCAGTAGACCTTATCTAAAAGACATGCTAAGGAAGTTCTTCAGGATGAGGTTAATCAGATGAAAAATGTACTTGGAACTTCAGGAATGAAGGATGATCAACAGATGAAAAGAAATTAGTAAATATGTTATACTAATTTAGTCCTTAAAGATTAATTTAAAAATTAATCTTTAAAATATATATGACTTGTGAGAGCAAAAATTATAACATGTTGTGGTAGACTTTACAATATATGGTAGAAGTAACACAAATAACAAATATAACAAAGTGAAAAGGGCAAACTGATTTATATGGTTTCTACATTTTATTTGAAGTGGTAACTTATTCAGTCTAAGTAGACTGTGAAAGATTAGATATGCACATGTTAATCACTAAATTACAACTAACAACTTAATATAAAAGATGCAGCTGAATATATAATAGGTGAATCAAAATGAAATGCAGAAAATATTCAAATAATCCAAGGAGTAAGGGAGTTCAGAAACAAATCACAAGGAAAAACAAAAGAAATAATACACTATTACACCTAAATCAACCATATTAATACTTACCTTAAAAGCTAAAGATCTAAATATACCAATTAAAATAGAGATTGAGTTTAAAACACAACAAAATGAGAGACTCAGATATAAACTCTTTACAATAAACTAACATTAAATAGAAGGATATATAAAGTTAAAATAATAAGATGGAAAAAGATATACCATGTAAACACTTATCAGAAAAGTAAACTTCAGAAAAAGAAAAATAAGAAGAAATAAAGATGGCCATGACATAATGATGAAAGGGTCAATTCATAAAAATATAGGAATCATAAATGTACATGCACTAGACTACAGAGCTACAAAATAAAAGAGGCAAAAGCTGATAAAATGAAAAGGAGAAATGGACAATTCTAAAATTATATTTGGAGATATTAAACTCTTGAATCTGTAACTGACAGAACAATACAGACATTAGGAAGGATATAGAACACATAAACAACACTTCAAACTAAATGATCTAATTGAAATTATGCCCACTCCAAACAAAGACAGTAGGAAACACATTCAACACCCTTTTCAGCAACTGATAAAAAAGTAGACAGAAAATCTTCAAGGATATAGGATTCTGAACAACACAATAAACCAACGGGATCTACTTGCCATAATAGACTTCACATAACAATAATATGTAATTATTTCATGTCTTCCTGGAACAATAAAGGTAAACCAAATTCTGGGACATTAAACAAACTTGATCACATTTCATAGAAATGAAATCATACAGAATGAGTTCTGTCACAGTGGAATAAAAATAGAAATAAAAGAGAGACGAGGAAAAGCTCCAATCACTTGGAAATAAACAGCACACTTCTAAATAATCAATGGATCAAAGAGGAAGATAAAAAACATATTAAATATTACAATGGAGCTTACACATTGGTGAGAGGGAAATGCATAGCATTAAATGTTTACATAGAAACATGGAAAGTCTCAAATCAATTGTCTAAGTTCTTTCCTAAGAAATTAGAAAAAGTTCATTTCAAAGCAAGCAGAAGCAGGGAAATAATAAAGTAAGGCAGAAATTAATGTAATTGAAAACAGGAAAACATTAGAGAAAAATCAATAAATCAAAAGCTCATATTTAAAAAATCCATAAAACTGATAAACCTCTAGCAAGACTAACAAAAAAATAAATAAAGAGAAGGCAGAAATAACTATCAGTTATACAATAGGGTATATTATCCATACAGTTTCCAGGAGCCCCTAAAAAGATAATACAAAAATATGACAAAGAATTTTGAATTCAATAACATAAAAGAAATGGACCAATTCTTCAAAAATTGCAAACCACCCAAACTCAATCAAAATGAACTGCACCATCTGAATAGATTTATAACCATCAAATACATTGAATTTATATTTAAAACATTCCCCAAACAGAAATCTTTAAACCCAGATGGAGAATTCTCCCAAACTTTGCAAGAATTTATATCACTTCTACACAATCCCTTCCAGAAATTAGAAGAGGATGAAATACTTGACAACTTACTTTATAAGGCCAGTAATACCCTATCACCAAAACCAGACAAAGACTACAAAAAGAGAAAATCACAGACCAAAATATCTCATTAAATATGTAAACATATTTTTAAAATATTATAAAACTGAATTCAGCAATATATAAAAAGAATTATACACCATGTCCATGTAGAACATGAATCATATTACATTCACACCAACAAAGGACAAGTGTTCCTATTTCTCCACACCCTCTGCAACACTTGTTATTTTCAATTTTTGTTAATAGTAGGCATTCTAGTTGGTGTGAAATTGTATCTTGTTAGGGTTTTGATTTTCACTTCCCTAATGGCTAATGATGTTGATCATCTTTTCACGTGATTTATGCTATTTGTATATCTTCTTTGGAGTAACGGATATTCTAGAATTTTGCTCTTTTTTCAAATTGGCTTATTTGCCATTTTATTGTTGACTTTTAGATGTTTTCTGGATATTAAACCCTTATCAGATATGTGATTTCCAAGTATTTTCTTTCATTCTGTTAATTGTCTTTCTACTTTCATGAAGAAGTCCTTAGATGGAAAAAAGTTTTTAATTTTGATGATGTCCATTTATTTATTTTGTTGTTGATAGTGCTTTTGCTATAAATTTTAGAAGCTATTGCCTAACACAAGGTTCTGAAGATGCTACCCTATAAATTCCAGGAATTTTAGAGTTGTGGTGCTTATATTTAGGCCTTTGATCCATTTTGAGTTAATTTTTTTATGATGAAGTAAGCATCCACCTTCATTCTTTTGCATACGGATATCCGCTTTACACAGCTCCATTTGTTGAAGAGACTATTCTTTTTCTATTAAGTGGATTTAGCTCTCTTATCAAAAATCAATTGGCCTTAGATGTGAAGGTTTATTTCTGAACTTCCAAGTGGATTCCATTGGTCTATATTTCATCCTTGTTTGAATAACATTCTGATTTAATTCCTATCTCTTTGCAATAAGTTTTAAAAATCAGAAAGTGTGAGTTCTCCAACTTCTTTCCTCTATTGAAATGTTTTTCATTATTTGGGACCTGTCTCAGTTTCCTTGCCTGCTCAAGATAATACCATGAAATGGATGAACTTAAACGATTGTAATTTATTATACCACTGCTTTGAGGCACAGAGAAAGTCCAAATTAAGGCATCATCAAGGCATTGTTTCTTCTTGAAGACTGGCATTATAATGCTGGCTAGCTGGTGAGACATGGTTCTTGACTTGTATGTCCCATGGCAATGCACATGGCAGCCTCACCTGGCCTTTCAGTTTTCCTTTGAGTGCCACTGAATTTCACCTTTTTGCTTCACATGGCTTTCTCTCTGTCCATTTGAGTTTTATGCCACATATAGACGATTCCTATAATAAGATTAAGATCCATCCTAATTGAACTGGGCCACAAATTAACTTAGGGATTCTTAACTAGGGATCCACTGGCCCCAAGGCATCCATGGAAAGATTTCAGGGGGTCCATGATCTTGAATTGAAAATTCAAAAAAAAATCATTATTCTCTTAGGGACATGTTGGTGTGGGTGTGATATATTTATTAAATAACACACAGTATAGTGTGGCCTTAGTAAGGGGTCTGTGGTTTTCACCTGACTGACAAAGGGGCCCATGGAACAGAAAAGATTAAGAACCCCTTCTTTAACTGAAGTAATCTCATCAAAAGATCCAACTTACAGTGATTTCACACCCACAGGAATGGATTAGGTTTAAAATGTTTTCTTGGGTCCCTTCAGCTGCAAACCATCACAAGGTTATTACCCTTCCATATAAATTTGATGGTTACCTTTTCATTTCTGCAAAGAAAGATGTTGTAATTTTAATTGGGTTTGCATTGAATATTTAAAGCACTTTGGGTAGAATTGAAATCTTAACCATAGTTAGTCTTCTAATCCATGAACATAAAATGTCCTTCCATTTATTTAGAACATCTTTGATTTATTTATTAATGTGTAATAGATTTCCTTTTTTAAAATATTATTTATTTATTTTTATTTTAGTTTAGTTTTAGTTATAATTGTTTAGTTGTTATTGTAAATGGAATTTTTTCTTCAATTCCTCTTCCGATTGTTCATTAGTAGTGCGTAGAAACACTACTGATTTTTGCATGTTGATGTACACCACCAAATTGCAGAATTTGTTTATTAAATCTAGTAGCTTTTTTGGTGAACTTTTCAGGCTATTCAATATATAGGATCATGTTATCTGCAAATAGATAAGGTTTAATTCCTCCTTTCTAATATGGGAGCCTATTATTTCTTTTTCTTGTCTAATTGCTCTGGCTAGAACATTCAGTCCAAGTTGAATAACATTGATATTTGAATGTTAAGATTGATTAACATTCTTGTATTGTTCCTGATCTTTGAGGGAAAAACTTAGTCTTTCACCACTGGGCATGATGTTTGTTGTGGATTTTTCTATAAGCTCTTTATCATGTTGAGGAATTTCCCTTCTTTTACTGATTTTCTAAGTGTTTTACAAAGAAAATATGCTGGTTTTTGTCAAATGTCTTTTATGCATCAGTTGAAGTTATCATATATTTCTTTTCCTTCATTCTACAAATGTGTTGAATTACATTAATTAATTTTCTTATGCTGAACAGCCCTTGCATACCTAGGAGAAATACCACTTGATCATGGTGTATGATTCTTTAATATGTGGTTCATTCAGTTCCTAGTATTTTATTGATTATATTTGCATGTATATTAAAAAAGGATATAGGTCTATAATGTTCTTTTATTTTGGCATCTCTATTATGGCAATATTGGCTTCATAGGAGAAGTTAGGGAGTTTTCCTTCCTCTTCAAATTCTTGGAGAGACTGAGAAGAATTGGTTGCAAATTCTTGTTGGAATGTTTGGTCAAATTGACCAGTGAAGCCACCTGGTCTTGTGTTGTTGTTTTTTAGGCAGGTTTTATTAATGATTCAATCTGTTTAATTATTATTAGTGTATTTGGATCGTTTATTTTCTCTTGAGGTAGAATTTTTGCTTCTAGAAATGTGTCCAGGTTATCTAATTTTTTAGCATACAGTTGTTCACAGTATCTTCTTTGTGATAAGTTCATGTGTAAATTTGACTAGGTTATGGTGTCCAGTTGCTTGGTCAAGAAAACAACAGCTTGATTGTTACTTCAATGATGTTTGTGGATTTAAATCAGTCAATTGCATCTATGGCTGATTACATCTACAATCCACAAAGGAGATTACCTTCAACAATTAAATGAAATAAGCCTCACCAATAAATTGGAGACCTTAAACGGAGGACTGATGATTTCAGCAGTCAGAAAGAAGATTACATTGGGAATAATCCAGGATAATCTCTTTGAGATCAATGTTAAATGGGGGGCAGGTATAGACATATAATTCATTCATAGTATTTACCTTTCACATAGGAAACAAATATAAAGCTCTCTACATTGGGCTTTTATCATGGACTTAAGAATGTAAAGAAGCTCACTTTATTTTGTCTCATCCAATATTCCCTAGTGTCATAAATGAATATGTACCCAAAATAGGCCATCATAAAATATAGCATCATAAAATGGACCACACTAGTATTACTCAATAAGAATCAACAAATCATTTATGACATCCAACCCATACTAACAAATACACAACTTCTTTATACTAGCCAAAAGGCCAATCCAAAGAGAACAGGTAAGTTGCTTCAAGTGGACTAGTCTTTAACTGGTTGTGGTGTGGGTCTTGTAGTTAAATAAAAATACACCATAATGTCAATAAGCAGTGTATTTTATATAATTACTGCATTTTATATAATATATTATGCTATATATTATACAATATATAATAATACACTTGCTATATTATCTATAATATATAAGGTACATTATTATAGCACTGCATTTCATAACGCACATATATATTGAATCTTTTAAAAAATGAGAATTTCTGCAATTGTCATCAGAAAAAAACCTCTTTAATGTAGCACATTAGTTGGTATCATTTGAGACTTGTAAATAACATGCTCAATGTGTTTGAAAAGTTTTACAAAAATATACTTTTAATCAGAAAGGCATCATTCTGATATTAATAATAAAGTTACATCTCTGGGGGAAAAAAGGTCTTTCAGTCATGACTTGTACAATAGAATGTGCACATCTGTTTATGAAATTAGTGAAGACACCATCATAAATAAATAAATAAATAAATAAATAAATAAATAAATATTTTCCTGTCTTCATCCATGTTTGGGCTGAAAAAAATCATGTGGAAAGGAATTTAACTGCTATACCAATGCTTGTTTTGCTTCTGAGATTCAACCTGAAAAAAGTATTAGGAAGTCTAAAAATATATTAAATTGGAACCTCCTCCATTTTGCTAAGAAGGGTAATTGTTCAACAAAAAAATCTATCAGTGCTGTCAAAGTGGAGACAGAAAATTTTCATGACATACTCAGTTTTCTTTCTTTCAACAAAATACTTGGAATAACAGAAAAGAAATGAAGTAGTTCTGATCCAAACAAATCTCAATATTCCCTAGTGTCATAAATGAATATGTACCCAAGATAGGCAATTATTAATGGAATTGTGATACAATTATTAATGGAGTTTTTACTAATTATTAAGGTATAAAATACTATTTGTTCCAAATATAAGTGCTGATGTAGAGTTTGAAAAGAAATGTGAACAGATTTATGATAACTTTAATTTTTATTGTTGGCATTGATTATATCCTAGGAGGACATTGGTATCTTGAGTGAGAAGATCAACATGAAGAGGTTTTTGGGGGGATTATTGTTCAAAAGAACTAGACCACAAACTATTTTTCAACTTCAAGTCATTATGCTGAAATCCTTTATATCCTTCAAGGACTCATCTTATTTCTGTTGTCATGCAATTGTTTGTTGAAATGAGGCTTTGGAATATATAATTACTAGTACCATATTATGTAAAATTATTTTTAATTTTCAAATATATTTTCTTTAGAGGGGACTTATGACAAAGATGTTATTATTATTAAGTAGACAATATATAAAAGACTCCATAGAAAGGAACCAAAGAGGCAAGATTTTATACACAGCATTGTTCTTCCAAAATGGATTGAGGATATATATATTTGGAGTATAGTCATGAAAGAGATAAAATACCCAATGCTAATTACTTTAGGATCATAAATCCTAAGAATAACATGGAAATATGTAACAAATAAACTGAGTGAGACTGGTGGGAGTTTTCTGCCATATTATGTGCTCAGGCAGGAACTGACAAATGAGAAACCTAAATCTGTGTAAGCTTTTCTTTAGTGAATATAATCTGAGTATTTCTACATGGGGGCATAGTAGATAAACAACTATGTTTATTAATACTTTAATATCTCTTGGCTTGGAAAGAGTTTGAAGTAGGACATAGTCATATTCATTTAAACATTTAATCACTTAATCATTTTCTCAACAAATATTCAACTACTGACCAGTTTCTGTGTTATAGAAACAAAGAAGAATGCTAGCAAATACATGTGTGAAGATTTAAGCATTTTTTTAACAACTAATCTTGTATAATTTGCAGTACATTTAAACGAAATTTCTTAAAACTTGTGTTCACAGCTTTTAACGGGAAAATGTAATGCACATTCATATTTTATTTCTGAGACAAAATTATTTGTTACACATGACACTTTGAAGGTGGTTTTATGTGCCTAGTATACTCAAATCACGGTACATTTCAGGCTAACTCTAAAAGTACATCCTCAGTTAGAACTGATTATCTGGTTAAAGGGGTAATACAGAAATTTGAAATGTTTCTTTTATAACTGAGGCCAAAAATGTTAAAGTAATATAATTAATCTAATCATGATATTTTTTAAGTAATAACTTTCTTAGTGCTGTTATAACATCCTTGTTCCTTAGGCTGTATATCATGGAATTAAACATTGGAGTCACAATGGTGTAAAAAAGAGAAAGCAGTTTGTCATTTCCTGCAGAATGATTGGATTTGGGATTTAATAGGCGATGCCAGCAGATCCAAAGAATGAAAAATCAAACAGCAGGTGGGCAGAACATGTGGAGAAGGCTTTGGCCCGTCCTTGGGCTGATGGCAACCTCAGAATGTTGGAAATGATTTTGCTGTAGGAGGCAAGTATCAACATAAAAGGAACTGCAACAAACAACGTAACTAATAAATAGATAACTCATGCAATGATGTGTCTCCACAGGCTAGCTTGAAAAGCAGAGAGATGTCACAGAAGAAGTGGTTAATTTGGTTAGAACCACAGAAATGCAGAGAGAAAATCTAATGTGTTTGCCCTATCTGGACTGGGATTCCACTGACCGAGGAACCAATTGGATGCTGAATACACGTCTTTTGATTCATGACTAGAGGTTAGTGTAGTGGGTTACAGATGGCCACGTAGTGGTCATAGGCCATCACAGCCAGGAGGAAGCATTCAGTGGTCTCTAGCACAAGGAGGAAGTATATTTAGGTGGTACATTTCAATATAGAAATGCTTCTCTCTTGAGTCCAAAGGTTTTCCAGAATCTGGGGACAGTTACAGGCACATAACAAATTTCCAATGAGGAAAAATTTTCTAGGAAAAAATACATGGGATTCTGTAGTACAGGGTCAAGACTGGTTATTATGATTATGATGTCATTCCCAACTAAAATAATTATGTAAACCATGGTGAACACTCCAAAAAGAAACCCTTGGAGATTTGGAAGTTCTTCTGATCCTTCAAATCCTAGGAGTACAAATTGCATCACTGTGGAAAAATTGCCTTCTGCCTTTTCTTTTCATTTTTCATCTGTAGGAATAATTTAATCAGAAGTACAAGTTACTTCATTTTTCAAGAAAAGGCTTTGGTTTTCTTATGTATAAACTTAGCATCAAGGCCCTCCTATTTTCCCAGCTCTGTACAAGAACAGATACTATAACTGCCATTGGTTCTAAAAAATGTCAGTAAAAAAAAATGAACCACATATTTTCTTTCTTTTTTACTTGTTAAGATTTATTTTATTTCCTTATTTCTGAATATATTTGTCAGCCAAAAAGGTTGATGCCTTTATAAAGGGTATTTATTTGAGGTAAAAATTTACCATTACAATACCCTAAGGAGTCCAATTCAAGTTTACTTCCTTACCAAACTCTGTTGCCATGTGTTGAAGCAAGATAGTGGGCAATGTCAGCAATGGTTCAGTCTTACATTTCCCTCTTAAGGCTCATGGGTCCACCTTCTACCGATCTCAGCTGTAGGGTGGGATAGGGCTTGTCCTCTCTCTTCATGGGGCTAGCTTCTTTCTGGGCTCAGCTGCTCTGTTCTCTTTACCAGGTCAGCTGTAAACTATCAGGCAAATGGATCCTCTCTCTTCCTGGGGCCTCTGCTGTGTCTATGGAGCTGATTCTCTTCCTTTGTGTATCTACTCTGGGTATATACTTCTATTTCTGCGGAGCTCTCTTCTAGAGTGAGTATCCATTTATATAGCCCACCAAGGGAGTGGGGACTCAATGATTCATGCCCTAATAATGTGGTCAAATCAAAGACCTAATCTTGATTTAAACAAGTAAAAGTGAAACCTCTGAAATTAATTCAATCAAGAGTATCATGCCTAGAGGAACAGACCAGTTTACAAACATAATTCTTTTCTTTTTTTGGAATTCATAAATAATATCACACTGCTGCTACAGTGATGATGACATGTAACATTAAATTTTGCTATATGAACACCTGAAATCTCAAAATCTGAACTTATGTTCAATTGTAGCAATTACTCCCTTTTTCAGTTGGCATGCTTCCCTTCTCTCAATTATGCTTCCTATTTTCTTCAATTAAAATTAATTTCATTGCACAGGTAATTAGTTTGTAAGTCTTCTAAAACAGTTTTGTGAATGAAGCATTCAAATGTATTTAATAAAAACATGGTAGCTTTCCTGTATGATCTCCAAAATCTTTTACATTATGCATACATATCTAAGCTATTTTAGTATAAAAATAATGAATCACACCCCTAAAATATTAAGGGATACCATTTAATATTTTAAACTGGACTTCTTTGAATCGATGGTCTGTGAGTCAGAAGTCATACATTTTATTCAGATTGTATAGTGGGAGGGAAAGGAGCTCTAAAATGGGCTTCCTGTCCAAGAAGCCTCAAGAGGTCCGAATTAGTTTCCCTTATCATTTATATTCAAGCAAGCAATTTTAATGAGGACATGCACATATTTATTCAGATTTATAAACCTATTTGATAGAAGGAATGTCAACTGCAACCTACAACTCATCTATAATAGTTCCTTAAATCATCCACATCCTCATTAATCACTGTTTTTCTCTACCTCATCTGTCTTATTCAGTCTTTTCTTTGCAACACCTGAATGTGTGTACAACATGAGTGTGTTGGGGTGTGATCTTCAGTCGTTATTATTCATTTATCTTATTTCTTCATCTAGAGTATAAGTTTCTTATCGTATTTTATATAACTGTCATGCAATGAATTCTATATTTATTTTATAATAATTGATTTAGAACTCCTTGGAAAAATTACAACTGAGTCAAACTGATTGCCTTTCTGGAATAATTCTCAATGTGTAATAAACTACTTTATTACAAAACTCAACCTCCATCCCTTGAAAGAATAAAACATGCATTACTTGTGTGCATATTTGTTGTGTGTATAAAGGAATAATAACCTTTTCATTCATGATTCCACAAGAAACAAGTTGCCGCATTGTTTTCCTGATATGGTAGATTACTTCTATATTATGCGTTAACTAATTTGAAAGACACCGAATCATTGCAATGAAAAGACACATCTATAAACATATGCAAAGGACCTTAAGGGTGAACAATGTACAAGAGCTCAGTTTCAAAAAGAGTAGAAACAAACAAGACAGAAGTAACAATCCATGCAAAACTTGGGCATCATGAGTATTTTCTATGACTGAGAAAAATAAAGCCAAATAATAATTTCATTTATCATCGACAATATTTCAGACTAAACACTGAAATATTAAAGATATATTGTCTTTCTGCAATCATTATCTTATTCAATTCTCCCAAAGAAAGTTTGATTGTAGGGATTGTTAAAGATGCTGTAACTGAACCTCAAGAATGGTAAGAAAATAGTAGATAGCAAGTGACACTCCTAGGTTATGATTTCAAGTCTCTAAGACTACAAATCCCATGCTTTTCTTTCAGTACAATATTCTACAAAATTGTACCCATGTTTTAATCACTTAGATAATTCGTTCTAGAACCTAATACACAGAAAATGATCAAAATTTTTCATTGAATGAATCTCCACATCTTTCTAGAATAGTTTGTATCATGCACCCCACCTTTGATGATATAACCATTGCCCTCAGAATTGCTATCCCCTTTATTATGCCTGCTCTTTTTGTAAGCTTTTCTCTTATTCTTTTATCCCTTCTCTACATTGTTCCCTTCTGTCCATGAAGAGTAATGCATTTTAAAATTAAATTAAAAGTAGGTCTGAAAATTCAATTAGCAAGTTCAAGCAACAACAGACCTTATAATCAATAATCAATTCAAGACATTTTATTGCCTCAATTTTTATCTATAAAAGGGAACAACGATTGTGTGACTATTAAGTGAGATCCTGGATGTAAAACCATGTGCAAAGCAAAAAATATAATTATTCTAAAACTATACAAATTGGGTTCAATTTCTAAAAACAATCAGGTCAAAAGAGCAAAAAAAGGCTTCTCAAAACTTGGAGCTGGATTTACTGAGTTTTGGAAATGATTAGAAGCTACTGTTTATACAACTTGGAAAGAAAATCACTAGATAATTCAGCTACATGTTGACACCTTTATTCGTTCACATATTTCTTATTTGTTTTTCTGGTCACTCCAATGAAATAATGGTTTTATCTGATATAGTGATTGTGTTATCAGCTACCAAATCTATCATGACAATGTATATATTGCTTTTTTTCAAAGTAAGTTTATAAAATTAAATTTAAGAAAGGAAATAAATATCAGAAATTGGCAAATACAACTGAGAAGGCTTTTGAAAATTTGCTTGAGGAGAATTCCCTAATGACAAAAATGAAAACAGGTCAATAAATCCCTAATTTTTTCAAATTTGTTTATCATTAAACTTAACTCTTATCATACACGAACTTTCTTTATATCAGTATTATATATATGCATATATGTATACTCGATTCAATAATGCACAACAGTAACATACTCATTATTGAGTTATAATTTGATTTTAATGAGATACCCCAGATTTAACACATGTAAATCATTTAAATCAGTTGTTAACCCATATAACTGGATAAATGTTAGCACTTATGATAATGATGACAGTAGTACTAATCTTTCATATATTGGCCCATTATATTACAACGTGCTCTGTGTTTTATTTTCATTTGATTTTACAATCAGAAAAGTCAGAAAATTACAAAGGCTATATGAAATAATATTTGAAAATTTTAAAAATCAAGAATGTTCTTTTCATTTTCTGGAATTCAATGTTTCTTGCTGATGCTTAAAAAAGTACAGATACATGCAAAAATAAATTTGATATTGGACAGAAATAGTTTAAGCTTACCTGTTTGTATTGTGGGAAATTTCATGCTTACCTTTATTGATTGAGGTAAAAAGCAGAGATAAAATTAGGGAAGAAATTTTAATGTTATATAAAATCTTTATTGAAACAGATGTTATCTTCTAAAACATATTCTGCTGTAAGAACAAATAGTACTCTTTAAGCAAGATTCTCTGCCCTGGGGATCATCTCCATTCTCATTTTCATTCCCTTTTTTTTTTTTAAGATTTATTTACTTATTTATTTACTTTTATCCATTTTACCCCCTCCTCTCTGTTTTTGCATCCATTTGCTGGGCAATTCTCTGTGTCTGCTTCCTGTCTTCTCTTCTCATCCTTCTCCTCCTGTCTTCACCGGCATTCAATCCTGGAAACCTCTCTTGTGGGAGAGAGGCATCCTACCGCCTATGCCAACTTAGTTCCTGGTTTTTTGGTGCATTTTGTCTTGATTCTCCCTTGTGTCACTATCCTATTATGTCATCATCTTGCTACGTGGCTCGGTGGAGCCTGACGGTGCACCTTTGCATGAGGCCTGGTGATGCACCCAGGTGCAGGGCCTGGGGGGCTCACCCATGCACGGGGCCTCTTGGCCCGCACACCTTCCATATTTTTCTTTATTTTTACTGGGAGGTCTCGGGGATTGAACCCAGGTCCCTCAATATGAGAGACAGATGCCCAATCATTTGAGCCACATCTGTGGCCCCCATGTTCATTTCTAATTGAACTAACATAAACCATTCTTCCTGTCACTCAAGGAGTTTGGAACAATCAAAAACATATTTAACCATACTCCTAATGTATTTTCTCAGCCTTTCTATAATTCTTGCTGTTAATTTCAAAGGTGTTTCATGTGACTCTTGGCAATAGAGATTCAGTCACGTATTGAATAATACATTTATGATATATTGTTCAAGATATATCTCATAAAACCTGGCAAATTAGAGCTATGTTTTAGCAGAGTATGAACAGTGGAAGACTTAAAATCCATGTGTTCAAATCCCTATCCTTTAATATATTGCCAGCTGAATTTCTAAGTGTCAAATATTTGTAAAAATACAGAAATGATGGCTTTTCAGTTGCAGATGGTTCTAATTTTAAAAGACATTGGGAAAGGATATATGCCAATTTTAAAAAATAGGGATATATTTGTCTAATATGAGGGTGGTGGTGTCACAAAATTTTTAGTCAATTAAGGATAAACAATTATGAATTATAGGAAATTTTAAAGTTGCATATAAAATAGCCTATGTTGATTTCATTGATTGAATCATTGAATACCCTTATTATGCTGCTAAACAGTTCCTTTTTCAGACAATGTGGGAATTCACAGGCTACCATATGTGTTTCCTTTAAAAGCAGAAAGATCATTGGCATATTTTGGAAGTTCTGCCCACTTCCCCACTAATTTTATCAATATATTTCCCCTGTTGAGCTCTTACTACATTCTATTGATAATAAAATCCAAATGTGGAAAACTGTGGTAGGATTTTATATGAAGGATTTTCCTGAGTCAATGTGTATATAATTGTTCAAGACTGAGTCAGTTGGAAATTCTTCCCTAAGAATTTGAATCTTAAAAATACTGTGTTAATAAAAACAGAAAAGGAAGTTGAAATTCACTTAGTCTATTAGACATTCTGAGCAGAAACTAACAACTTCCTGTTGTCATTTCTTAGTTTGCTTCTTCAGCTTCACCTTTGTTTCAATGAAATGCCCATATCATTTTTTTTTTTTATTTCTTTTAGAGATTATTTTTATTGTTGAAACCAGAGGGATGGGGGAGAAACATAAACCAAGGGATTTGTCTATTGAGAAATAATAAACTAAGCTACAAGGCAATAAAAGCATTTTATGGGGGTCTTAGATTTGCAATTCAGGGAGCACATACTCAGGTAGCAAACCACATTGTGTCCCAACTTGACAATTCTAGGCAAGGGTTTTTAAAGGAAAATATTACACAAGTTGTTTCTGTTGGTGGATATTTGGGGCAATCCAGTTGATAGATTGCTGAGTTGTTTTTCTAGTGATTTGTTTATGGTGTCCTGATGTCCTTAGGGTTTTCAGGAACATTGTTGCTTTGCATACTGTGACAGTGTGTGATAGCTGGTTGAGACCTGCAAAAGAATGGACTATTTGAAATCTCTTAGCTAAGCTATAGACACTTATTTTGTTTTTATATTTCCACCTATTTCATACAAATTAAAGAAGTCATTTAAACTTGTTAAGCTCTTAGGTGTATTGCATGTATTATGATTATTTTTACACAATTCTTAGCTTGTTATCTAAAACATATCAAATAGATGTTAAATAAAGAACATCTATTGTGAGAATAAATTATTTTTCATGATTATTGAGAAATATAAGCATGGAGAATATCAGTAATTAATTAATGCATAGGACTTAAACTAAGCTGTTCTATGAAAGATGTAAAAATAATGTCTCTTAAGTTAGGTAGAAGTTTCTCTGCCATGAAAAGTTCTGTAGAAAGAAGTCTACATTTGTTGGAATGGTGATGTCATCCTCAATATGATTCTTTCCCTCATTTATTCTTTTTGAGTTGTGCAAATTGGAAACAACATGCTGAATTTCAAGGTTTGCTCCAACATCTAAATTTAATTACAAAACTAGACCAAGCTAGAATAGAGTCTGGGGAATATAAACTTTATCTTCACTGTGATGACCAGCTAAGACTTTCTCTATCATTAAATAAGATAATAATGAATATCAGTGGAAACGAAAGGTTTTCTAACATTAGTGACTTTCTGGTGATCTAACTATGCATTTGTAAAATTCTTTTCCTGCACAGAACATGCCTGAATGCTCAAATGCATAAACTCCAGGGATTTACGGCATCCAGCTTAGAGTCAAGTATCTACATCAGGTTACTTGTGTTCCCTCCTATTACAGAGATTCTATAACAGTAGAATTGTTTCCATAACCTACTACCTTCACCATATACATGGATATGCAATCTCAAAAAAACATAAAGGAAAATATTTAGAGTTTATAGGAATTAATAATAAATTCATGTATGTGTAAAGATGAATGCATAGATAAATGGACAAATATGTAATAAACGGTGATCTACACCATGATCATGCATTCAAAGCTATCACGATGAAGTGATTCAGTTTTCACCAATTTTGATTTCTTTTATTTTGTGATTTTTAAACATTTTAGCCATTAAAACAGCATTTAATTTTTTAAGCACCATTTAATTTTGTTTTTCATATTCATTTTAATAATGACTACTGATGGTGAGCAATTTATCATGTGATTATTTGACTTTTGTTCAGCACATTTCATGAAGAATTCATTCAAGATTTTTGTCCTTTTGTTAATTAGGTTCTTTCTTGTCCTCTTGCTGAATTTTGGATAAATTTTATATTCTGTCTAAACATTTACTCTGTTGGATATGTGATGTGAAAATATTTCAGCTAGTCTGTACCTTGAATTTGCATTCTCTTAACAATGTCTTTTTCAGAACAAAATATTGTCATTTTGATAAATCCAGCTTATCAATATCTTATTTTGTGGATTGTGTTTTAATAGCATATCGAAGAACTCATTGTTTAACCCCAGTTTACAAAGATTTCTCCTATGTTTTCTTCTAAATGTTTATAGTTTCACATTGTATATTTAGATCTATAATCCATTTTGAGTTAATTTTTTCATAAAGCATGAATTTTAGGTTTAGGTTAAATTTTTCCATGTGGATGTCCAATTGTTCAGCAATATGTTAAAGATACAATACTTTCTGTCTTAGTTTCCTGGATGCTATGACACTCAAAGGATTAGTTTAAATAATGAGAATTGGGTAATGGTTTCAAGGTCTGGAGACATCCTAAATCAAGGCATTAGGAAATGCTTTCTCACCAAATTTGTAACATTGCGGCTCTGGATACTGGCAATCCTTGTGTTCCTTGGCTTGTGTCTGTCTCTGCCTTCTATCATGTGAGGTTGTCTTCATTTTTCTCTTCTGGGTTCCACTGACCTCTGGATTATCCCCAGACATTTTCCTTATAAGGCCTAGAGTAATAGGAAAAATCCATCCTTGTTCAGTTGGCCACGCATTAACTAAAAATAATATCTTCAAAAAGTAGTAATTACAATGAGTTCACATCTTGGGAACATGAGTAAAATTAAGAACATGTCTTTTTTTCTGGGAGAGAGAATCCAATGTACCTCAATTTTGACAATGAAAAACTTGTGCACTTTTGCCAAAAATCAATTGCAAAGACTTCTGGAATGGCTGGATGAGCAAATCAGAAATGATAAAACTGGACAAAATTGTGAATTATAATGCAAAAAATCTGGAAATTGACCGAATATTGTGAAAAGTTTACTTATTAAAATAAAGTCTATCAATAAGAACAGCAGGGTTCAGTTGCATTTTACTCTGACTATACTCCCATACACTACTAAGCTCAATGGAGAGAAAACCTATCCCAGTAGTGGCCATAAGGACTGGCATTTCTTTTATCACTGTTGGAGGAGGCACACTTTATTTTTAGCAGAGTATGGGGAATTCCATGACTAAGAACATTGTGGAAAATATTAGCAGTCTCAGTGGTAAATAATCAGGAAAGACCCATATTACAGCTAGTCTAAAGTATCTGTGAGGTTTAGAAGAGGCCAAAGAGAAAATTAGTGGGCAATTCTGTTCTGGGGAATAAGAAAGTTAAATACTGCATTGATAAGTTCCTTCTCACCCTTAGCGTTTGAAAAATTCTGCACATTCACAAGGCTACATATACATTCAGGAGTTACAAAAAAGAATGCCATTCGCTTGTCCGTGGTTGAATGTAACTTTGAATGCAGAAAATAAAATTCAGGAGAGTGTACATTGAATACTTTCTCCAAGTCATATATAAATTCATCACGGAGTAGAAGTCTTACTGGCTTCAAGATGTTTAAGCACATCTTGCAAATCACTGGCTGTCAGTATCCTATGATGATGCAAGGATAATAATTAGTAAGTAAGACTTAAAAAAAAAAAAGAAGCTGGGCAGGAACATAAATGGTTCCACATAGTAAAGAAATCAGAACTACACAGTTAGTCTGTGCAAGTCACTAAACAAACACAAAAATAGCAACAACAAACAACCATGGAGGGAATTAAAATTCAGAGTTTCCACTATTTCCAATAGAAATATTCATTTCTAACCACAAATGTTGAGGCATGCAACTAACCAGGAAACCGTGACACATATACAGATAAACACCAATAGCAAAACAAAGCACAGTGCGTAGAAAAGGTGTCTGAAGGCAGCAGTTGTTGGACTTAGAAAATAAAGCCTTCTTAACAGCCAATATTTTAAATACTCCCAAAGAAATAAAGAAACTGTGTAAAGAATTTTAAGAAATATTGATTAAAATGACTCGTTAAACAGAGAAAAGCCATAAATATATAGTAATTATTTTAAAAGAGGCAAATGGAAATCCCAGATATAAAAAATACCATAAGAAATGGAAACTTCACTATAGGTCCTCAATAACTGATTAAGGAACCAGCAAATTTGAATACAGATTTGTTGAGATGATATGATCTCAAGAATACAAAGAAATAAGAATTAAAAATAAAATTAAAAAGTTTCAAATACCAGTGGAAAAACATAGAGCTTATTAAAATATATATTTTGAGAGTCACAGAAAAATGAAGATATAGAAAGGCACCAAAAGTATATTTGAAGGAAAAAAATCACCAAAATTTAACATTTTATTAAAAAGACATGAAGCTACCCATAACAAGATTTTATGCATAGACCGATCATTTTTCACTCTTGGATGCAAAAAACAAATACAAAACAAACAAACAAACAAACAAAAATAAACGCAAAGCAACAAGAAAAATATGACTAAATTCTCATCAGAAACAGTTAAAGACAGAGAGCTGTAGGATAACATATTCAAATTACTGAAAAAGAAACAAAAGTCTGTCAAACAAGAGTTAAATGTCCAATAAAACTATCATTCAAAAATAAAGGCTAAAAAAAGACATTCTTAGATCAACATTTTTTGAAACTTTGTTCCTAGAAACCCTACCTTAGGAGAAATATTAGAAAAAATTCTTCACGTTGAAAGGCAGTGATACCAGAAAATAACTCAAATTAAAAAGAAAGAAATAGAACCCTAGTAAATGTAATGGCATAGGTAATTATAAAATACAGTTACAATATGTATTTTCTCTTGTAAATGATTTAAAGGAAATATGAAAAACAGTAATTTAAAAACAGTAATTGAAGCCTCTATTTTTGTGTACATCGTGACCAACCTTACAGAAATAAAGATTACTATAAAGGAATGGCATGAACAACTTAAAGCAAGTGATTGGGGTTTGGGTGTCACTCAGTGGTTGAGCACCTGCTTCCCATGTACAAGAGAATGTATGCAGAACTGATTAGAAAGCTTAGACAAATAATCAACTTGCTGTATACACCAAAATTACTTAAGGAGAGGCAGAAAATTGAATACCTTCATAGACCTATAACAAATAATTGGCTTTGTAATAAAAAATATCCCCACACAAAATGGATGCCAAAGTCAAGATGGCTTCAATAGTGAAATTCTACCAAATATTTAGAAAGAAATACAAACATCCCTTATAAACTCTTCCCCCCAAAATGGAGGAATGGTAAAAACATCACAAGTCATTCTATGAGACCAGTGTTATTCTGAAACCAAATATAGACAAGATATGACAAGAATAGAAAACTACAGATCTATATCCCTGATGAATATGAACAAAAACTCAATGAAAATATATGACTAAACCCAACAAATATGAAAAAAGATTTATACATAATGACCAATTGTAATTAATCACAGTTCTATAATTTCATTGAACATATGAATCAATGTAACATGATTATGTTTTGATTAATACAAGGGGATTACTTATATTTTTCTCTCCATTTTGAATATATTTGAAATTTTACATGATTTAAAAGGAAAAAGCCACACTTCTGTTGACCTTACAAATCAATTTTTTAATTATCTAGTTAGCCATTTTATGATTCATCAGGTATAGTTCACAATACTTTGATGTACCTGTCCTGATAATTCCTTTCACAAGGTTTTAAATTGTATAAATTCTATCTGTTTTAATCCTTCTATATTTTTTCTACATGTTACTTATAAATAAGTAATGAATTAGGCAGCTCTAAAAAGGTCAAGAGATTGCCTGTATCTCTTTGAGTCTCTAAATTTGTCATCTATATTGAAATGACTTTGATAATTCATAGTCTAATAAAGACATTTTTATAGCACTAGAGAATTAATAAGACATATGTAATTATTGCAGACAGCTAAAAAGAAAAGAACAAAAGAACCAAGGTTACCAAGCACCTGAAAGAATGGTAGAGTAAGACGCCATTGAAAAGGAAAGTTACGGCTCATGCTATTTTTGGTTGCTTTCCAAAATAATTCAAAGGAAAGATTAACGGATTAGATGAATTAAAAAGTAACATGGGACATGATAAATTTCCACAGGAAAGAAAAAAATATTTTTCTACTTAAAGATCACTGTATGCTTTGAAAGAAAAATTATTTTAGAAGGGGATTAGTCATTTTGCATTACCTGAATTTCAAGTGGTTTAAAACTTAATTTCAATAGAACCTCACTTAAAATTTTCTGTATCAGAAAAAGATATAATTTCATCCCTATCCATAAAGGTGAGCACCATAATTTTTCAGCTAAGATCTTAATTATATTTTAGGTGGGTCTTCTGAGTTTATTATATCCTAATTATAAAAAATCAGAAAACCCAAATATTTACAGAATATTACCAAAAGACACTAATTAATTGTTAAGTTTAAACTACATTTCAGGCAACAATTATACCTTCCTGTTTTCCTGTTAGAAATTTAGTGAGATAAAGGGCTTAAGAACATTCTTAGTGTACTATTTTGAAATGCATTATTAGTTATTTTTGTAATAAAATGTATTAAAATTTTTGGGACAGTTTTTAAATTTTTTTTCTAAGATAAAAAGCAGTTTGGATGTTTTTTTTTTTTTTTTTTGCACCTTACCAACAATTATGGAAATTCCCATTTTTAAAAGAATGCTTTTTTGAAAAGTAATCTGAAACTTCTGAGAAATGTATTTAAAAGGATATATTCTTCTTTCATATTCTATTTTGCTG
>JAQZBX010005909.1:0-54831 GCA_029593785.1 Cabassous unicinctus
GCCTCGGACAACTCGGGTTCCCGGCCGCCCGAGGCCTGGCGGAGCAAGCCCGGCGGCAGCCTCGTCATGCGCCGGGCCTCTGCACCGTCGGCGCCCCTGCCGAGCCCCGACTACTACGAGAGGCTGGGCCGCCTCCAACACGGGCTGCGGGACAGGTATGGCCAGCCGGGGGGTGGGGGCGGGGACTCCCGTGCGGAGGGTCTTCTGGCTTCCCTGTCCCTTGCTTGTCCCCACTACCCTGGTTTGTGGTTCCCCTGGGCCAGGTCCGTCTGCGACGCTCCCAAACTCTCAGTGGGGCTTGGAGGACAGAGTTTGCCAGAGACGCCCCCTGCATTGGAGGTGAGCACAGAGAGAGGTGAAGACCCCCAACTACAAACGAAGCCCCTTCTGCTTAGGGACGGGGCTGCGTCGCTGAATTTGCCCTGAAGTGAGAGTGAGGAGTTCTGCCTGTCACTCTCAAGCAAGCCTTGTGAATATCTCTGGTCCCCTTCTACAGCGCTCTCTCCCCAGTCTCTTTGCAAATTGTCATCCAACCCTGATAGCTGCACCGGCATCAATGATGACACGTCCGGGAATGCAGGTGTGAGGGTGAGAATGTGTGTGTGTGCGCGCGTGCGTGTATAAACATATGTCCTGTTGACATGCAGGAGACTTTTTCGGGGGGAAGGGGTGGCCGGCCAGATTTCCAGCAAAGGGATGAAATTTCCATTGGGAAGTCAGCTTTCATAGGGTTCCTTTGATAAGGACATGAAAGATGGGAATCACTGAAAACAGGTAGCTCTAAGAGTTCTTTAATGGAGAAAATTATGAAGCAATTTACTGTAAATAACCGCATAACAGATGAGTTGTTGAAACTCTTATTTAGCTGCTAAATTAGTTGGAGTAGAAAATCTCATTAGTTGGCAAGGAAGGAAATAGATATTTGGATCTCTTGATAAACAGAACGCTTAATGAGTGTTCAAAGTTACAAAACAATCATTCTAGTGAGCAGGAGAGCTGTGTCTGTGGCAGTTCTAAATGATAATAATTACGTGTAAGGTAAAGGTAGAAGTAAGTGGTTCTGAAAAGGAATTATACTCATCTTATGCTAGTTTAAATTCTTGGTATATATTTATAGAGCATTGACAACAGTCCTCCTTAATTGTCTTCACTTTTTTACTCCTTAATCCTTTCCTACATGCTATTTTTTACTCTGAAATATCACCTCACCCACCCCAGTGACCTCCTCACCTCCAAATTTAAAAAAATCACTTCCTGCAGTGCCTCCCCTGCTCCCAAGTACTGTGACCTCAGCATTCTTGCAGCACTTTAGGTGACTGCTTAAGTGATTTGCTCCCAGCCTAGACTGAGAATTCTGGCAGGGCAGGAACCATATCCAGCTGGCTCTTTAGCTCGGAGTAGAGTACTTGAGGTCGACGAGGTGCTTCATAAATGTTTGTTGAATGAATGGAAGAGATCCCAGAGTCAACAGGCTAGTATCCAGGAGTTAGGAATGTCTTGTATAGTACCCAGTAGCCACACATTATCACTAAATAATGACCATTTCCTAGTCAGCCACTGGAAAGAGTGATAGTATGATATTTCCAAGACTTCATTAAGTTTTTGCACATACTTGATAATTAAAAGGCAAGATGTTGTTCTGTGCTTCAGTAAACTTAAAGTGCTTTTCGGCTCAGTGTCTGTTCTGTTAATAGTTTACCCACAGCCTTTAGTTGTCTATTTTCGCCAAGTCCTAATTTTAAAATGTTACTGGTTTAAATGGCATTCTTTTTTTAACTAAATTGAGTAATCATTTTTGCTTCTTATGGTAGGAACACCTGGCTCTTTATAGTCCTTATGGTATAATAACTGTGTCATGATTATTACTCATTTAATGTTTGACACTTACTGCTTTAACTGTTAAGCAAGGTGACACTGTTGAAATTATCTAAGGAATTTAAGTCAAATTTTATAGCATATTCATGGTTCTGCATTTGGAAGTTTGTTTTTATTTTTAAAGTCAGTACAAATGTTGCTGTGTGTATTCATTTTTCACTTTAAGAATTCATAACTGTGATGAATGTATAGTTAACAAGCATAGAGATGAATACCTTTTGATACAAAGAAACCTGGAGTAGAAATGCGGTAACCTGGGTTCCAGTACATGAACAGTTGTGTGGCCTTGAGCAAGTCATTTGACCCCTCTGAAGCTCAATTCCTAGCCATCAATGAGGGAGCTTGACTAATGTATAAAGTAAAGCTGCAGATTTTTCCCGCTCTCCTGAAGCAACAGGCCTCAAAGTAAAAAAAAAAAAAAAAAAAAAAAAAAAAAAAAGCATTGATAAACAAAGAGTAAAGAATGTTTCCTGTATCCTATTTGAGTGTTTGGGCCAGACTCATTTCAAAGGCTGCAGCCCTGGCTAGTCCCAACTGCTTTATCAATCCAGAAATTCCTAGGGAGTGAGAGATTAAAAAAAAAAAAAGAAACAACTCACCTTTTATTTGCCCTTTTATTTACCCTTTTAGAAATGGGTCATTACAGTGTTAGCTGGTCTGATAACTGGGGCCTTTCCGTTGCAAAAGGATTATGTCTAGCCCAAGTTATAATCATACATAGATATACTTTTATATGCTGAGTATTTTCCTTTATATAGACCATGCTTTCCTACATTGTCTTGAAAATCAATAATTGAACCTAAAATAGCCTAATGGAATGACTTGTTACATTATGTATAGTGCCGCAAGCATGCCAGAAACATGTAAGTGGAATTGACTCTTCCAATTACATAAAATGTCCTTTTAAAGGGCCCATTAACCAGCCCTAGTGTTTTCAATGCCAATATCGATGCAGGGTGAGATATCCTAATAGTCCAGAAATTGACAATGAGATGTTAGTTGAATAAAGGTGAGCATGATGGAGAGTTTTGGTATTGAGAACCCCCCATGGCTCAAATGTCACTTCTCAGACAAGTCTGGCCATATTCGTTTTACATGTTTATCTGTTTATTGTCTGTTCTTCTCCCTAAATTGTCAGCTGCCGGAGGACTGGGGTCTTGGCTGGCTTGTTCACCATATAGTTTCCAGGCCTAGAACAGTGCCTGGCTCATCATAAGCACTTAAAAAATATTTAGCTGAATGTATGAATGAGTGAACCTGTTTCCCAGCCTTTTCCAACTGCATTTCCTCATTTACTTTGAGAATCTTGTTCTTTTTGCCTCACATCGGTATCCTTTTTGCTTCCTAAACTTTCCTGGTGACTAAGTATTTCTCTGTGTCTTGAGTTTCAAAGGCAGTTGGCATTTTCTGTCTCTTAGAGACTGGAGAAGCATTCTCAGAAAGGGGTGATTTCAAAAGATCATTGTTCTAAACTTATAATTATTTGTAAAATATTTCTTTCTCTTTTATAGTGAAAAGAAGAGATTGGACCTGGAAAGGAAACTTTATGAATATAACCAGTCTGATATATGCAGGTAAGAATGACAGTGGTGACTGTTTTTAAATCAGTTTTCATATGTTAACTTTCTGGGATGAGAGTCTTTAAAGGTTTTTTTCAGTTTGAGTAGAGTTACAGTCTATGTCTTATTATGAAATATTTTAACAATATGTTGCAATTTCCAATAAATGTTTTTTCACCTTATGTAAAGGAGAGCTTTTCTGGTATTTCAAATTTCAAAATTTGTTGTGCATTCCTTGTAGTTTATAGTTGGATTCTACTTCCAAATGAGCAGATAGTTTTGAACTTGTCTGTCATATAAAATAATGCTAATGAGTTATTCATCTGAACATGGCCACATAGACACCACTTTTGAAATTGCATTTAATTTTGAGAAATAAATCCGTATAAACCTTTGCTATGCGAAAGTTATAATGAGGTCTTGTATACATTTCTCAGGAGACTTATGCCTAGACGTAGCCCATGTGATACCTTAGTGATACTGCATTAATTTTTCTCTCTCTAAAAATGTATTATATTCTGTCCTTTGGGTTTCAGTGTTTTGGGTAAAATACCTAGGAATACATGATCTCATTTACAAATTTTATTAAAGGAAATGCTCCTCCTTAGGTTTGTCAAAGTCTAACTCCATTGTTTAAAAATACACTTTTGCTTTTCTAGAGTTAAACTGAAGTATGTAAAACTAAAGAAATACCTGAAGGAAATATGTGAATCAGAAAAGAGGGCTCATGCTCGAAACCAGGAATATTTAAAGCGATTTGAGCGTGCCCAAGCTCATATTGAACACTTTCCCACAAACACAGAGAGGCTTCAAGAACTGAAGGTGATATCTTGTTTTATACTTTGCTTTTTTCCCTCCTTTTTGCCACATTAGAAATAATGAGCAGTAAGTTTCTGATCAGTGGCAGCCACTAGTGTTTGGTCCTTCATACATAGGATTAAAGATCATTTTTCTCTGTGAATTACCATGTAGCCAAATATTGACAAGAGAACTTAAACTTGTGTTTTTCTAAGATGCCTACTTTAGTTGAGGAGTTAATGGGATATTTATAATGTGTTGCATACTACACAAAAGTTTAACTTAGCACAGGTCAGGTCACAGCCAGACCCTGGCATAGCACCTGATCCGCTCTTACGTATTTGTTGGTTGGATGATTGAATTTGTGCAGCATTAGGGTTCCCACTAGAAGATGCCATCTTTAAATGGTCCTTTCTCTGTGATCTGGGTTCCTCTGTTCTGAGGAGGGCTGAGGAGTAGGACTGGCTCCAGGGGTTTTGCCATCGTGCTTCTGGGCTGGGTGAGCCAGAGTGCCTAGCCTCCACAGCCCTCTCTGATGCTGGACCCCAAGCCCTAGAGGTGCTGGGCTCCTGGCTACTCCCTAATGGTGTCAAGATGGTACACTAGGAGCCAGGCCTTTCCCCTCACCCTTCTCCTGCTCAGGGTCACAGGACAAGCTGACTTCAGCTACCCCCCCTCCTTTTTTTTTTTTTTTAAGCTTTAGCAATATTTCCCCAGACTTTTATTGTAAAATCTTCAAATACACAGAAAAATTGAAAGAATTAAATCAACATTCACATACTCTCTACCTAGATGCAACAATTGTAAATATGCTGTATTTGCTTTCTCTGTGTGTATATGTGTGTTTTCTGGAGCGGTTGCCAAGCTGTAGACATCATGACACTTTCATCCCTATGCACTTGAGCATGGGTCTCCTGAGAACTAGGACAGTCTCCTGTGTAATCATAATACCATTATCCCTCGTAAGAAAGTTAATAATGATTTTGTAATATCATTTAGTATCTAGCTCATATTCAAATTTCCCCACTTCACCCAAAAGTCTATTTTCCAGACCAGTAGCCAACAAGGAGTCACATATTACATTTGTTGGTTGTGTCTTTTTTAGTTTCTTTTAATCTAATTTCGTCTCCTGCCATTCCTCCTTTTTTATTTTCATCACATTGGCTTTTTGAAGAAGGCAGGCCAATTGCTTGTAGAATGACCCACATTCTGAATGCTACTGGTTACTTCTTTGTGGTTTCGTTTAACTTATGCTGCAGCCCACTGTGTTTCCTGTAAACTGCCCATTTGACCTAGATCAGTCCAGTCCAGTAGAACTTTCTGCAGTGATGGAAGTACTCTGTATCTCTACTGTCCAATTTGGTAGCCACTAACTGTATCTGGCTATTGAGCACTTAAAATGTGGCTTGTGACACTGAGGACTGAATTTTTAATTTTGCTCATTTTAATTCATTTAAATTTAAATAGTCACAGGTAAGGTCATGCACTTCCTACTGCATCCTATCAGGAGACACATGAGGTCCAATGGTCCCACCTGAGTGATACCTGTTTGCAATCTCAGTTAAGATGGTGATCTCTAGGTGTCTCTACTGAAGGCAATTTTTTCTGCCCTTTGAAAATGAGTTGTCATCATGTTGTTCCTCAAGAACCTTTTACCTAATGGTTTTAGGATCCATTGGTAAGCCTTACCTGCATCAGTTATCAAAGTGGAGGTTGTGAAATGGTGATTTTCTAATTTTATCTTTTCTTATATGTTTATTAGCTAGCATTCTTCTATAAACAAGTGCTTTCATTCTCCCTCTTCTCTCTTTCTTCCTCTCTCTTTCTTTTAAATACCACTATGGACTTGTGAATTTTTATTCAGTATGTTATCAATTACTTTTTGTTGCTCATACTGTCATATCAGTTATTCTTTTTGTTGGTCATATTGTCCCAAATTTTTCTTTAAATCAGCTCCTCTGTCTTTTTCACATGACCTCATTCATTCTGAGCCTTCTTTGCTTTGGGGCACAACTAGGTGTTCCATGTTTCTGATACTTCCCCTGCCTCAGACATGAAATTAACCTTTTATTCAAGAGACTGTGGTTCCTTTTCGTCGGAAGGGGTATTTGGAGACGAAGATCTGGGGGTTCAATGTGCTCAAACAATAGCAATTTTTAGCTACAGCAATAGCAATTTTTAGCTACAGCATTCCCAAATTTTTTCTCCTAGTGTACAAAGAGAATAAAGTTCAAGAAACAGTTGTCATTATCAACATTGTAAACTACTTTTCTTTTCAAGGAATTTATCCTTCCCAGCAGAATAAATGAAACAATAAAAGTTTTCTTCTTATTTCCATATTGATGCTTTATTTAGTTGTTGATTTCTTTTTATAAACAAATGCAGTAGGAAAGAATTTGAAAGTAAGAGTCATCTTTTATAAATATTTTTATATTGAGAACATTAGTTGTATATAACAGGATATATAAAAAGAAAAATAAATTTGTGTAATGGGCTATTAAAGGATATCAGTATAGTGAACTATTTTAAAGAATGACAAACTATAGGAATATGAAAAGCTTTATTTGTATACATTGTTCAAAAATTGCATAGGTGTTCTTTTTGCATTTTGGATAAGGAATGCCTTTTCCTTTTAGTCTGCTGATGGCATAAAATAGCAGACAAGGTAGCTACAGGTGAGAAGGATGTGAGTTCCCTGAAGAACTGTACTTTGCAGTTACCCACAACCAAAGCCGAGTGCTTCTTGTGCATCCATGAAACCAGCCAGTGATGTCAACAAACCCAGCCAGACATGTCCCCTGCCGTCCGCAGGCCTTTACTCAGCACAAGTTCAGAGGAGGCAGTGTTTGCCCTTGGTGTCTTCCCATGTCTTTCTGCCTCTTCCTTTGGTGCCAGTGCCCAGTGCTGGCCTGAGGTTTGCCAGAACCATTTTTGTCTTCTCAATCCTGCCACCGTCAGGTGTCAAATCTTAACCTCCTTTGTTGACTGACCTCGTGTGTAAGTCTTATGAGCAAGGCGTTCCAAGTGAGCATGCTCACAGCGTATTGCCCAAAATGCTAGGGCTTTTCCCCCTGGAATAGAAATACATATGTATTCTAATTGGTAAAATTCCAGAAAGTGAGACAAAGCAAAGCAATGTGGGAGAAGTGGGGATTTTGCCCAAATTATACAAAATGAATTTCTCCCTCCTTGTAAGACTGAGTCCACCTTATTATATAATAATGTTAAAATCTTTTAAAATGGGTTAAAAGCTTAAAAAAAAAAAGACACAAAAACTTTCAACTGATTTTATGAATCATAATCCTTTATTTTGGGGGCCTGTACTCATTTTCAGGGCTTTTTAAAGCTATTGATTGGTCAATATTGAAAATACAGGGTTGTGGCTATATTGGTACTTTTCAGATGGATAAAGAGGCTGAATAAACTCAATTCAAGAATGTAGATGTTAGTGTTCGTGGTGCTGTGAGGACTGTGTCCTCTCCCTCTTTCTGCCCTCCCCCTCATTATCCGCTTTGATAGCAGGGCCCCCAGGTGGTCCTAACTTGAAGCAGTTTTACTCAGTGCCCTTACCAACACCCTTTGCCTTTCTCTTAGTTTGGTTTTTCCCCATGGCAGACCCCGTGACAAGAATTCAAATGTATGTGGCTTGTCTGGGAAGTGAAAGAGCATCAGTGGGACAGCGAAGGGCAGGTAGCTGAACAGGGTGTGTTAGTGAGCCAGCCACACCAGTTGGCAGCTGTGGAGAACACTGGCTCCAAACATATGGGATACTTGGACATGGCCCTGAGCACCAGTGATGGGGCCTCTTGGGGCAGGGGCAGGCGGGAGATTAACCCTGGGTTCTCAGGGAGCCTGAGGCCCAGAGGCACAAATACTAGACTTAAGGGCACCCAGAAAGGTCCCAAGGATATGGTAGAGCACTGCTACATCTACTTCAGCCCCTTCACTGCAGTGCCAGGCCTGGAGCTGGCACATGAGAGTGTTCAGGGAGGGTCTCCATGCTGGGTGAGAGCCACCATCTATCTGGTCATGCCTCTCCTCTGCCTACAGGGTTTATGGAGTCGGGTCTCTGCCTGCATACCACCTCCCAGCCTCAATCCTATAACCTTGCCCCAAACACACACATATATTCTCCTTCCGTGTGTCTCTTATAAAGATACACAGATGTGCATATTCTCCCCCACACACCACTGTCTTTCTCCCACCTGTCCCCCACCTCTTCCTTCCTTTCCTATCTTTCCCTCCTATCTCTTTCGCCTCTCCTATTCCTGTCTTCCTGTCTCTTCCTACCCCTATATCTCCCCACCCTTGTCTCCCCCATACCCTCTATCTCTTCCCCTCTGTTTCTTCCATCCCCACGTCTTTCCACTGTCTCTGTACATCTTTATCTCCTGTGTGTGCACTTGCTTGCTCCCTCCCACTGTCTCTCTCTCTCTCTTACACACACACATGCACACGCACTCACAGTGCTTTAAATATGCTGAACAGTTTGCATTTCTATGAAAGCACCACATTATCTCTTACCTCTTTCAACTAGACGGCCTCTCTCCCCCTGCCCTGCCTTGTCTATGTCATAATTATCTCAGTGAGCATTTCCTTCATGGTAGTATGATTGTTTACATGTCAGTTTTCCCACTTCACTGCGAGCTCCTTGTCTTATTATTTCAATGCTCTCAGTATCTGACCCAGAACGTGGCACATAATAAGAATTCAGTAAGCATTGCGATCTCTTCCCCTGACTACACGTGCTCACTAAGCATTGAGTCCCCCCCACAACTGGAAATTAATTCTGCTTGTTTTTTGACTGGTTCTCTTATGGACTGTGGACAAGTGTATGAGAACTAATATGATGTTGATTATACCCTGTGTTTCACCTTCCCAGGAAGCATTTATTAATGGCACAGGCATTCTGAAGATATAATGTCATTATTTAAAGACACAAGTCCCATTGCAAATTCAGTCATTAGGTTGCATGTGCTTACAGGGATAAAATTTGAGGGGGACATATGATTTGCACTCTCATTCAATTCCTGCTAAGCATTGAGATAGCCACTGTGGGCAATGCAGGGTACCCCTTTCCTCACGTAACCTTCAGGCTCTTGGAGGACAAAGTCTGTAGCAAAATTCCATTTTTCTAACCAGAGTATCTTGCCTGTTAATATGTATTAGTGGAGTAAGTAAATGTATCTCCATATTTTTTTGTAAGTTTGCATCTAAGGGGAAGTACATTCTTGGAAAACATAGTAGGGAGAAAACAAAAACTGTGAATGTTAGTTCGATCTCTCATGTTCACTGGAGAGTCAGATCAGACAATTTATGGAACTCTCTGTACCCATTTCTTCCACTCTAATAAGAGGTAGCTGGGCTGGGTGGTCTTAACAGTGTATTCATTTCAGTTATGCACTTATTCTGTACCTGAGAATTAGCTGTACAATTCCAAAGACCAATTAAAAAAAGGAAAGTCTGTGAAGAAAAAAGGTAGTTGTGGTACTTTCAGGCAAGTGGTAATGTGATGAGGGGAGATGGAAGGAATGTAAGTGATAATGAAGAAGAAGGGAAGGAAACATAATGGAAAATGGGGCGTGTTGTGAGCATGGAGAGAGACATCCCCAAAGAGCTAAAAGATCTGCCAGAACCTCCCTCTCTTCTTCCCATGACCTCACACATCACCAACAGATTTCAGTAATTGAGCTGAAATAAATTGCTTTGCTTGCTAAGGAAGTGAGTGGGAAGATCTTCCTAGATTTAGGTGGGTAGTATCAAGCCTGGTGTCATGAAGCGTCACAGTAATGCCTGGAACTAGTTACCTGTTGGGGTAATTCGATGCTCTTGGGATTATTAAACAGATCTCCCAAAGGGGGATGAGGGAGTTATCCTTAGAGTGGTTCCAGACCAGGAGATGCTACCCAGGTATGAACAGTTTGACCCCTGAAGCAGCACATCTGACAATGGAGAAGTCCAGGCCATAAGAAAGGAAAGGAACAGAGATCAGAAGTCTGCCACCAGAAATAAGGACACACTACAAGCATTCTGACATGTTGGGAGGTCAGATTGTGGAGATAAAGGAAATCAGGAATAAAGCTTGAAAGACTGTTGGAGAAATCAGTGCCGATGAGGACATACCCTCTGATGTTGCACCAGGCATTTTCAGCTGGAAGGCCTTGGAAAGATTCATCTATACAATGTTTTCCAAACTTAAAACAACAACAAAAAACTTTCAAAAGTGGTAGAACCCTCTGGGTAAGTGCAGAGAGAAGAGATGGGAGTAGGGGATACATGGTCCTAGAAGATGCAGAAGTATAGTTTGTATCAATCATGTAATTAATCATAGTAACTTTCTGATTTCAAAATAATTTTACAGTTTTTATTTGCATCATAATATAGAAAACAGTATGTACAGTTCAGTAAAATTTTCACATGTATTGAGAGCAATCTAAATTGGACTCTTGAAGATATTTTTCATTTCCTTATGAAGTCCTTTTGCAGTTATTACTTCCTTTTTTCCTCCAGCAAAATGAGTTGAATAAAACTCTTATGCTTCCGTGAGAAAGTGTTCTGTCTTTGGAAGTTATGGCTCTGAAATGATCCAATAATGAGGAAATCAGATACAATGCCCGTTGCATGCTTATAATACCTCAAAAAGTGTGAGGTGGCACTTACAGCCACAGGAAAAAAGAATTTTGGGTTATGTTTATTTTGTAACCCATCTTTATTCCTTTTTAAAGATACTTTCCTTTGGAATCTGTAAAGTCTGCTTGTTTAAAGATTTGGGGCTTAAAAATTTAGTATCCATAAAGAAATAAGAAAAAAAAATAGAAAAAAAAAAACGAAAAAAGAAAAATTAAGTATCCACAAGTTCAATGAGCAGATATAGAACAGAGAGATGTAAATTAAACTTTCTTAATTGCCTTATGTTTTTATCTTTTCTTGGTTTATTTTATTATTTTATCATTTTTACTGGCTTTATTAAACTTTTCTTTAATTGGTTATCTATTTAGATCATGACTGTCATCCATTATGATAATACCATTCTGCTAGAGGAAAAAAAAATCCCTGACTGCTATTAAAGATGAGGCAGCTTGTAATACCTTTTAAAATATTTTGAGGAAAACCCATCAATTTTGGTTATCATCACCTGTTTATTTTTTATGTGTGAAAATAAAGCTCAGGCCTGTGTTATGCTCGCACGAAGGAAACAGCTTTCTAATTTGATTATCTCATAGGTGGGTTTCTAATTGCAGCACATTACTGCCTAATTTAAAAACTGTTCAGATACTTAGCTGCAGTGGACCACATCAGTGACTTTTTCAAGGCTTTAATTTAACTAACCTACTGAATCAAAGTGCTTTTTATGCCTTGCTTTTAAGAAAAAGTCATTTCATGATTGGATCACTTTCCTCACTTATAGTATGCTAATGATGCAGACATCTTTATATAGTTCTTAATGCCAGAACAAACAGGATTCTTATGGTCCTGTTCATGAGGCCTTTGTTATATTTTTACTCACAGAAAGTGGAATTTGTTTTAGGTGAATCAGGTGAATACTATTCTCCATGGATGTGACTTGCCATTATGTAGATATCATATAGATGAGAAGTCCGTAGCATTGAGTTTTCTCCTTTCCTAGGACACGCCTTTTCAAAGAAAATCTGCGTAATGAGTTAGTTTCCTAATAAAATGACTGGATTTTCATGATAGCTTAATGAAAGTGTCAATATATTGCTATCTACAATCAAGGTTTTACTCCCTAAATTCGCAGACTAAGTAAGAATCCATCACATCTTACTTTATTTTAAAGTTTTATATAACATTTTATAGAATTCAACATTTGATATGTGTTATTTGTGAAATTGTCTATTTCTAGGATAAGTTGAATTTCATGGCAAGATCAACTTTTAATTTCTGCTTCATTGTTCCTTTTATGTTATAAAGACTTCAAGACATAGATAGGTACTGGTAGTAATAATATCCAGCCTAAAATGAAACTTTGTTTCTTTTTAGATTGAATATGAGACTCAAATTAAGAAGATGCAGCTACTCTCAAAAGATAGCCTTGGAATAAAAAATGACCTGAAAGATGAAGGTAGAGAAAAGGTAATAAATTAAAATGATAAACTTTATGTTGACAGAGGATTTCTTGAGTGTTCATTTTTTAAAAAAATATTGCTTTGAATAAAATCATCTTATTACAAGAATCTTTTTTATTAAGCCTTAAGCAATTATTTAAAGACTTTGATATATAGACTCTTGCTTTAATGTCTAGCATGATTAAATTTGCTGAACGGCCTTCATTAGTAGATAAAATTGTGTTTTTCTAAATGATTATTTGTAGATGCTGTTTTTTTTTTAGTTGGAGAAATGTTTTAAATGAAAAGTAAACAAAATATAGTATTTTGACTCTCTTCTTTGTATACATAATTTTGTACATTTTAACCTTTTCACAGAGAAAGTGGACAGAAAAGATTGCATATCTAAGCAACAGACAAAAAGCCTGGCAAGGAATACTTAAATAAATTCTGCTATGTATCTGCCGTAATGCAGGCTTCTAATCCTCCCGCCTATCTCCATATAAATGATTCTGTTCAAGACCATAGATGTTTTCTTCACTAAAAGCAGTAAAGCTCTTTTAGATGAAATGTCTAAAAACATCTTGTAATAAGTTGGAGCATGCTGGCAAGAGTAGTCACTTGTGACTATGTGTGAAACCCCCTCAGCCAGTCGATATTGTAATAAGCGAAAATGGTAGCATCACTCCATTATTCAGAAAAGCCAACAGCGTGCTTGTTCCTTAGGCTGCAGCATTCATTAAGAAAGCTTACTGGGCTGAAAGCTGGAAACAGATGATAACGGGATATGATTTTCATATTTAATGCTTTCCTTGGAAGAGTATGTGTGCTACAGATTGATAGAAGAATCAACTGCTACTTTACTAAAAGACTTTCAGGTTTGCCCTATAGCTACCGATGGAATCATTCAGCCAAGAAATTAACTTTTTCTCCTTTTACCTGCTTTATATATCTGCTAAGCAGGCTGCCTGGCTGCCAGTAAATGTTATTATGCAGTTAACTGTTTGGTATTTAAGACTCTTATCAGAAAAGAAACAGAGGCCACACTATTTTGTTTTTATAGTAGGAGGAAGGTTTTAGTTTTTCTTTCTTCTGTGCATTAGCAGGCATTAATCTGAGTTTATAGGAAGTTTTAGTTTTCCTTCCCCATAGATTAAAAAGTAAAAAACCTAGACTTTAGAGCATTCTTTAAACTGTAAGATACAAAACACCAAGCCCCAATAAATTTGACCTATATGAAAAGGCCATTAATGATAAATGATTCACATATGCCATTAGATGTATGCCCAATGTGGTATGATATGATAGACTTCTGAAACATCCACATGGTTTTTCTGTTTGACATTTGGTCATGAAATAATTGACAGGTTTTTAATCTATAAACCAGTTCTTTCTAGGCCATTCCTGACATAAGTACAGTAGTGTCAATAGTACTTAAGTCAAAGGGAAGAGTTTTTTTTCTATTTGCACTACTGATCCTTTACCTTATATAAGTTACATGGATATGTATTCTCCTTTTAAGTTGTATTTCCAAATTAAGGCAAGAGACATACCACCCTGAGGGGTTGACAACCCCTTAGGATGTTACATATTATAATTAGAAGTGTTTTCATTTATCCTGAAAAGTGTCATCTCCTTAAAAATTTTGACTGTTGACTCTATGTAAGAACCAATTAGGTAATATTTTGAGAAATTCATATCTTGCCTTTTTCAGTTATCCATCAATGTTGAAGCAATTAAAAGGTAAATATATTTTAGCAAAATCATCCCTAATTCCAGAACAATTCCTTAGCATATGAATTATGCTTTATTTTTCAGTGGAGTTCCATGCTCCTCTTTGGTTGGTCATGTAAATTAGTTTCCATACCCCGAGTCATTAGTCACTAGGGACTGGCAGGGAAACACAATATGGGCTCCCTGTTTGAATTCAGTAGATAGTTGTTGAGTAACTGTTGTGTATGAGAAGCCATAGTTAGGCCTCTTTGTGAATGACATAACTCCTGCCCTCAAGATGCTTACAGCAAATCAATGTTCTTTCTAAAGCACAGGATAGTGTGTGATAAGTACCAGTTACGTGGGGGGGAGACAAGAACTACAGGACAAAGAAGGCACTGCTTTCTCTGAAAGGTATAGGATGGGAGGATGTCAGTGGGGATGTGATAGACATCCTAGGGAGAAGAGATGTTATGCGTAAACAAGTAGAAGCAGAAAAGTCAATGGGTAGTCATCCAGTCTGCCTGAAGTCTGAAGTTCTTGTAGGGAAGCAGTAGGAAATGAGCCTGGAAGGTGGTTTGGAACTACATCATGGAACTTCTTAGTACCCATCTCGAAGTGAAATTTCTTCCTGGAATCACATCATGCTGTGTGTGTGTGTCAGGGTTGATTAAAGAAGGAATTGTGAGCAGAGCAATTCTTTCACAAGTGTGCAGATGAAGGAAAATGAGTCCAACAGTGTTGTGCAAAATGGGCTGGAGGAAGGAGCTCGTGGAGTCAGGGAAGTCAGGGTTGGTTCAGACAGGAGAAATGAATTGGATGGTGGCCATTGAAGTGGAAAACACTAATGAAGGGGAGAGGAACCATAGATTAATAATTCTGAATTATAAAAATATATTTTTAATAAGTGCTTGTGTAACTTTCAACCATTAGCAGTGACATTAGTGCTCCAGTAAGAAAAGTTATCAAATCATGGTTGTTCATTTTTTCAATGTAAAACTCTGGCTAAGTTTTGAAAGAAGACATCTATTGTTTTCATGCATCTAGTGGTGGTTCTTCAGAGACATGTATTTTCTTAAGAGGATTAATAATTAGTCTACTCGTCCCCCAAGTATGTTTCCACTATTAATTTACTTAGGAAAAATATTTTAATATAGATGGCAGAAAGACAAAGTTCAGGCCCTGCTTGAAGCCTCACAAGTTTTACTATAATTTAATAACCCTTTCTGTCTCTTATGCATTGTTATTTTCAATTTTGGGGTAGTTCTGGTTGTCTCTAGGCATATACTTTAAATTGCTTCGTTTTTTTTGGTATGAGTAGTAGTTAGAGAACCACATCAAAACGTGTATACCCAAGAGAGATGAAGATTGCATTTATGAATGTGAATATGTATTTTGGGTGGGGTAGGTTATGAAGTTTCTTTGAACTGTTATGCTATGAAATATATTATACTAAAAGAAGAAGTGAACAGGAGACATCACAGTAAGATTATACTCAGCCAGGGCTAGAGCACTATGGGGGACTAGGGACTTACATCCCAAGCTAAAGGCTGCTAGGGGAGCCCCACCTACAGGGGCCATGGGGAGGCCAATTATGCCGGTTATCTCTCCCACTTCCTATGCCTGCAGCAGCAGTGCAGAATATTCATTGCATGCCTACTGTGGGCCAGGTGTTGATGAAATACTTTATATGCATCAACTCATTTAATTCTCTCAGCAACCTGGAAGCAAGTACTATTGTTATCTCATTTTATAGGATAACAAAGCTCAGAGAGGTTAGTTAATTTGCCCAAGACTACACAGCTGGGCAGAGCCAAATTTCAAGGCCAGACGATCTCACTTCATGCCCACAGTCTTAGCTATCTTTCTACATTGTCTTCTAAAATAGTATGGGTGAGATACTTTTCAAAAGTCGGGAGAAATTCCTGGTGAAATTAAAACAGCCTAGACCCGTCATGCAAAATACTTACATTACCCATATAGGTGCCACATTTTTCCCTGATGTTAGGAGAGAGTGAAATGATCTCCTTGGTGCTATAATATGCCAGCTGAATTGGGTGAGCCCAGGCAAGCAGAATGCCAGTCTCTAAACTGCTCATGTTTACAATAAAAGGAGCTTGCGTTTGAGTTGGCTTTGTTGAGCAGAAGAAATATCTTACAGCTTGACTGAAGAAGAGCTTCAAGGGAGAAAGCCTGAATAGCCATGTTGTTCAGACATGCGCTACTAGTGTGCAGGGGTCAGACGCATGTATGGGGGGCGGGGTTCGGCTCTGATTTGAGTGACGTCTGGAGGGGTGGTGGAGCCATGATGGGGAGCCAGCCCCACTGGAGTATGGCCTTATATTTTTATATCCTTATTCCAATCCCTGAGAATTATAGAAAATGGAATTGGCGTTCTGTCCCTCTGATGCAGCTTTGCACATTTCTTTCGTGAACAGGGAACTTTAAGGGACATCGTTATATCTTGAGTCACCCCATTTAGGAATCTCGGAGCATATGCAGAGCATATTCAAATTATATTATAGTATAAAATAAATATTTTCTAAGACACTTGTTAAGCTTCACTTGACCCGTATGATTTAGCTGCATTACTTTGATCAAGGCAGTTGCTTAGACCTAGGGACATTAGGGAAAAGGTGGCTTCTGGAGGGTATGTGTTTATTTTTTGAAAATTACCTACTGGTATAACTGAGGAATGTTGAATTTCTCTTGAAGTTTCTATTTGCTTCTCTCCTACCCTTTCCACTTACCATTCATGGACTCGTTTTATCTGTCATGTACAAGTTCCATTCAGAATCTATTTTAATGAAATCTGATTTTGTACTGGTTGAATTTAATAAGAAATTAGGCACAGACTTCAGTTTTGTTATTAGGGATTTTTATGTTTGTTTGCTTTTTAAAAGCTGTGGCTCAGTAACACAATTTGAGCTTCATTCAGTTTTGAATATTGTAGCATAAGAGAATAGACATTGGAGTCCTAGTGTCTGGGTTTGAATGCTGGCTCTGTGACCTCAGATAAATTGTCCAACCTCTCTAGGCCCCATAATAGTGGGAGTGATAATAATGGGTATTTGACGGATTACAAAAGATAAGTATTGATCTCTTAGCTCATGGTTGGCACCTGGGAAGTGCTTGGTAAGTATTCACTGATCGAGCTGCCACATCACCACCATACCTGTATCACGACTGTCTCTGTCATCACCACCGCCCCTTCTTACCACCATCACAGTCATCACCACTCTCCTCATCTCACCATCATCTGGTCATGACAGTCATTCCCATCATTACCACGATCCCCATCTCACTGCAGTGCTCATGTCACCACTGTGCCCATGTCACCACAGTGCCTATGCCACCACCATCCTCTTTTCACCACCGTCCCCTTCTCACCACCGTCCCCTTCTCACCCCCATCCTCTTCTCACCCCCTTCCCATTCTCACCACCATCCCCATGTCACCACCATCCTCTTTTCACCGTTGTCCCCTTTTCACTACCATCCCTGCCTCACCACCATCCCCATCATGACCACCATCACCATCTTTGTTCTCCACGTGGGTAGTCTTACTTTGATCCTGGCTTCTTGCTACCTTCTGAGAGAGTGGAAAGGCCAGCTGTGAGTATAGAAAGTCTACATACTAGCCTTAAAAAATGGAAGATAATAGTTTTTTCCAGTGGGGGTACCAAATAGTAATAGATTGATTTTATAATGATTTACCCTGCAAAATAATTTATAGAACACACCACTGAAACTTAAATTTAATAGAGCAATTAAAATTTTTTCATAGTTCCAACAACTATTGGCTTTCATGGCCAGAGATACCTCTTTGAGGTCTCAATTTTGAGAATTTGGTGGTGACTATAATCTATCTTGATGGCCAAAAGAAAGAAGAGTGAGAAGTCACATTGGGTACAGGCTTCTTGGGTTTCTCTCTTCCTGGAGCTGCATTTCTCTCTGGGCTTAGCTCTTCTGGTTCCTCCACAAGGTCAGCTGTAGACTATGAGGCTCTCTAGGCTTTGCTTCTCTCCACAAGGCCAGCTGTAGACTATCAGGTGAATGGCTTGTCTCTATCCCTGGGCCTTCTTCCTCATGACCAAGCTCCTCTGTCAGCTCACCTCCCTGGGCTCCAGTATCTATCTTGATGGCCAAAAGAAAGAAGAGTGAGAAGTCACATTGGTGTGGGAAAGCAAAATAGTTCCTTCAGGATTGTTATATGCAAATAGCTATTAAGGGATATTTGAAATGTTCTGTGCCACCTAAAGACTTTGCTACATAGAAACTAAGAACGATACTCGTACCATGTAAAAAGCTGAAAATTCAGTATGGCCATTCCAATTGCATTCTGCATTCACTTTGCTATTTCTACATTCACTTGTCTGTGGAAAAAAAAAAGTATATTAAGAAAAAATAAGAAAAAAGTTGCTAAACAGTTTGGATTGTTTATTGCTGATGTATAGAAACACAGTTATTTTTTGTGTTTTGATCTTGTACCCTGCCACTTCACTAAATTTGTGTATTAGCCCTAGTAATTTTCTATATAGAGGATCAGGTCATCTACAAATAGAGACAGTTTTACTTCTTCCTTTCCAATTTGGATGTTTTTTTGTTTTGTTTTTTTTTCTTACTTAATTGCACTGGTGAGAACATCTAGTACATATTGATTAGCAGTGGTGAAAATGGGCATCCTTGTCTCATTCCTGATCTTAGGAGGAAAGCCTTCAGTCTTTTACCATTAAGTATGATATGAGCTGTGGGTTTTTCATAAATGACCTTTATCATGTTAAGAATGTTCCCTCCCTTCCTAGTTTTCTGAGTGTTTTTATTTAAAAAGTGCTGGATTTTATCAGATGCCTCTTCTGTGTCAATTGTGATGAACATGTCGGATTTTTCTTTCATTCTTTTCATGTGGGCGGTTTTCTCATGTTGAACCACCCTTGCATTCCAGAGATAAATCCCACTGGATATAGTGTATACTCCTTTTAATATGCTGTTGCATTTAGTTTGCTAGTATTCTGTTGAGGATTTTTGCGTCTGTGTTTAAAAGGGACATTGGTCTGTAATTTTCTTGTGATGTCTTTATCTGGCTTGGGTTTTAGGATAATAACTGGCCTCAGAATGACTTAGGAAGTGTTCCCTCCTCTTTGACTTTTTGGGAGACTTTGGGAAGGATTGGTGTTAATTCTTCTTGGAATGTTTGATAAAATTCACCAGTGAAACCATTTCTTTATTTGGAGGTTGATTACTGACTTAATTTCTTTAGTTTTTATTGGTCTGTTGAGACTTTGATTTCTTCTTGGAACAGTTTAGGTAATTTGTGTGTTTTTGGAACAGTTTAGGTAATTTGTGTGTTTTTAGGTATTTGTCCATTTCATCAACAAATTATCTAATTTGTTAGTGTACAGTTGTTCATAACATCCTCTTATAATCCTCTTTATTTCTTGACTTAGTATGCCAGGTCTGCTATTAAAAATACCATACAGTGGATTGTCTTATCCAACAAGAGTTTATTGTCTCATAGTTTTAAAGACTTGAAATCCAAAATCAAGGTCTTGACAGGCCATGCTTTCTCCTGGAGCCCATAGCATTCTGGTGGGATCTTGCAAGCAATCATTGGGTTTCCTTGGCTTACATTTGCCTCCATCATTTTGGTGATCTGCCTCATTTTCTGGCTCTTTTTGGATTCAATTTTTGTGTCCAATTTCCATTGCTTATAAGGGCTTCAACCATATTGGATTAAGTCCTGCTCTCATTAGTTTGGCCGCACCTCAACTAATAATAATATCTCAAAAGTCTTCTTTACATACAGGCTTACACCCACAGGAATGCAGAATAGGGGTGCTAATATATATCCCCATCTACTCCATAAGCTTTTGTGAAATGGATGCTACTGTGTATGTGGAAGTGCTTTGGTTCCTTTGGAAGAAAAACACTTAACTGCCTGAAGGCTTCGTGATTGTTCCTTCTAGTTCTGCTTCTCACTGTGTGGCCTTGATCAAATCGCTGAACCAGTTACCTCTGTTTCTCTCTCCCTCTCTCTTTTTTTTTTTAAGGAAGAGGCAGTGCTCATTCTTCCCATTGACATGCTTGTTGACTAAGATTACTTTAAATGTCTTTAAAATTACTTGAAGATGTTCAGGAAATATTGATGTTATTTGCAGTTTTACTGGAAATTATTATTTTGCACATTATAGATGGTATTTTAGTGCAGTTTTGAAGGTGAGTACTGCAAGTTGTTTTGTATTACACATAATACCAGAAATAGAATTTTGAAACTCCCAATAGGCCTTTGTAAGCATAGTCTGTAGTTCCTTGACAATATTTGCTTTGTGAAACCAACATTGTTCCTAAAATTAAAGAGTATGCACTGTACCACTTTTTGCTCATTTATTCTGTAAGAAGCTGAGTTTTATAAAACTTGGCAGGGGCTGAGTTCAGTGGTCATATTTCCTTCACCTCATTTCATTTCTGAAAACAACCTAATTGTTCATACACAATATGTTTAACACACCTCTCTTTTGGTGCTGCAGGTTGCCGTGCAGGCAGGAATTAACTTGGGGACAGCCGTGTCAAGAGGATTGTATCAACCAGCAACAATCTTTATGGGCCGCCAAATGTCAGCCATCTCAAGCCTTGGAGATTTCAGTACAGAGCAGAAATCTCCCCAACCCACAAAGAACTTTTCATTTCCTGACTCACATTCATGCCAGCAGATAGCCCAGAGCAGTGATGTGACAGGCAGCTGTGTAGTACAAACTAATAGTGACACACAGTGCTTAAATAAGTCTGACAAAATAGATGGAAAGACATCTCTTCAGACTGGTGAGAAGACGCCAGTCACAGCCAGTGTATTGTCTGAGGAGGAACAAACTTATTGCTTGGAGATAGGAAGCAACCCACATCATGGCAAGAGTAATTTATCTGAAAGCAAAAAGTCCGCTGAACTCCATTCCCCACCACGGGAAAGATTAAGTCCAGAGAACAGAATCACTGATTTAAAGTGTGACAGTGCCAGCAGATCAGAGGGCTCAGGGGGAGAAATACTGACACAGGAACATACTGAAGTCAAGGAAGAAAGAGCCAGAGCGCCAGTCTCTCCGATATCAGTTTCTGAAAACTGTGCATCTGAAAATAAGTGTTCTCAAGAGAACTCTTCTGCTGGGGAAGGTTTCTCAGGTGGGACGAGAGGCTGAGTTTGCTGATTCAGTTCCTATTCAGTTTTTCTGGGTGGTGGTCTTATGTAAGGGCAAGAATACACTCTCTGATTTTATCTCCTTGTCAAAAAACAAAGTGGGTAGCTAATAGTGACTTTGCCCGCAAATTCCATTCTAGTGAGTTCTTAAATATTTAAGTGGGAATATTTTTTGCAAGTGAATTTTCTGACTTTCAAACCACTGTGATATTTTTAAAATATTTTAATGAGTCTTCAAATACTATAATTAGTTGTGAATTGTTTCACATTTTTAACGAGGATTATTTCTTGTGAGGTGGGATATCTTACCTTGCTTCTCATGAAATCAACGATCAGTAATCCATTCATGCCCCCTTTTACAGACCGTCTTCCTCAGGGGGACCTGAAGTCACAGGGGCCCTTCAGAAAAATGCAGGAAGAGGACAGCTGGAGCAGTAGCAGTAGCGACCTCACGGTTTCTGTCAGTGAAGATGATCTGATTTTCGAGAGTCCAGAACCACAGCCAAATCCAGGTGACAGGAAGACTGGAAAAGACGAAATAGAGGCCTTAAAATTAATCCACATCGAGCGTGAAATAGAAGCCCTACCCACTGAAAAAAATAATTGTATTTTGCAAACTGTAAGCTGTCCTAATTCAGAAAAGGAATCCTCCACTAACTCATCAACAAGAGAGTAAGCTGTTCAATTTTTTTTTACTATTCTGTTTTTAATTTTAGACATTTTTACAGACCATTCCACTGAAAATGTTTTATTGAACATTCTGCCATGAATGTATAACTTCCTCAAGTCTCATACGTAGTCATTTAGATAAGGTCTAATTTCCTTTTTTATTTTTTTAAATGAAATAGCTTTAAAAGTCAATTTCATTGACTCGTGGTGGTTGACAGTTTGTAATTCTATCCAAACTACCCCTGGTTAATTCATAAGTCATTCCCTTCCCTCTATCCTCTAGCTTTTTGGAAAATAAATCCATTTTGAAGCCATGGTAACATATAAGGTGGCAAATACTTAAACTTGCTAGGAATTCAGCTTTAAAGACTAAGAACTTTGTATCTAATTGATTTGCTTAATCTTTATATTCTTTGCCACAGTGTTATTTTTGTCATATGATTAAATACCTGAATAGGTTCTTATAAATGTATATGAAAGACAGCTTTCCTTTTATGAATGTAAACATTAGGACATTAGTATTGCAAATGTTAAATAGGAATGCAAGCAGTTATACATTTGGAGCACTTATAATACTCAACTCTTTAAAGCTTATAAATGCCATTTTACTTTTGATTAGAGATACTGGGTGCAATTGTATAGAAACCTGGTAACTGCTGAAAACTGATTCTGCAGTGAGAAAAATAGAATAGTAGCCTCAAATTTCTTTTAAGAGTAGAGGGAACCTTACTAAACAACCTGAGGTAGATCTCGCCTTTTACAAATGAGGAAATCAAGACCAAGGGCAGAGGAGTGCCACATAGGCCATTGGGGCAGAACCCTCCATACAGCCTGCCTCTCCCTACCTCTACACCACACCAGAACTTCCAGTTACACCATGATGGGGGTCACCCTGTCACTTGGCAGCAGTGAGAAGCCAAGTCTGTGAGAGCAAGCACTCTCTGCAGCACACCATTGTACCTTTTAATATACTGCCCCTTGCCGTTCATTGTCTCCTTATGGTAAAAAGTTAATATATAGTTTGATTAACTGTATATATATATATTAGTCTGCTTGACCGCAAACTGATGTTCAAGAAATATTTATAAGAACATCTCCAAGTACAACATACTTGCACTGTGGTTGGAAGAACAGACATGGTTCCGGTCCTTGGACAATTTGATTTATTGGAGAGGCAAGGCAAATGGATTTTTCTACTAATAATACCCCTGTCATCAAAGAGGTACAGATACTGCACAACACTGTCAGAAACTTTATTACTAGAGGTAGAATATCTGTTTTATAACTTTGGGTTTTGTAATTGTAAGCCTCTTTTTATAGCAACTCATTGGACAAGTTAGTACTTTGCTAGGTTAACTGGGGGACTAGTGTACTTACCCAGGGCTCAGTCTTTTTCTGAGATGAAGAGTTGAGTGTGTGTGTAATTACTGCTTAACATTTCCCTAGAAATCAAGAATGTTCTATTTATGATCTCCTATATGAATTAACTTTTCCTATGATCTTAAAGCCAAGCTCTGTGGAATTTGGGCATATAATTCTCCAATATTCATTGGAAAATATGGGCATTTGGGTAATCTTTGAATATAGTCTTAATTAAATGCTCCCAGAATGAAAAGATGTCAGTGGTGGCTGTCGTCTGCATCTCTGTTACCGAATTTCAGCCTATTGATTTTCTGTGGTGAAAGCACTGTCCAGGAATAGGTTGAAGGTAGTTTTAAATGATGCTGGCATCCCCACTGCCTTTGAAGCGCCACTTTCTCTTATGGACTGTTTAGTGTGAGCTCTTCTCCTTTGCTCTGAGGGTTAATCATTAGTCTGAGACTCTAGCACCATATATACAGAGCTAATAATAAGACCCCAAAGGTTCCGTGTCTCAGTTTACTTTAGGGTCTATTGAGGACCTTGAAAATTCATTACTTGAATGGATTTTAGTTAACAAAAATGAAGAGGTTTCTCTGGGGTACAAAAGAAGACACTTTTAGAGGGGATATGAAAGGGAAACTGGAACCTCTGGTTTGTTGATGATGATGATAGCTGTTATGTTTTAGCACACACTGTGTGCCAGCTGAATTGCTATGCTTGCATGTTAAACTTGGTCCTGAGCTTCCTGGCAATAAATGTGAAGTGAAGTATGCTGGGTTGTTCCCATCTAAGGAGAAAAGTGAAGTCAGGTGTTTTCAAGAAGCTACATGACCTACTCCCATGGATGCTTCCAGATTTTGAAAGCCAAACTGATATATATACATTTCCTCCATCACAAGCTATAATTAACTCTTCTCACAAGAAAGCCTACTAAAATGAAACTGAATAAAAGAATTATTAAAAAGGATGACCTTGAATCTTTTAAAATTTATTCTTAAAGATAAATAATTCGCTGCAAACGTTAGTTCAAACTCCATGGTATAAAGCAACAGACATTTATTACACATGATTCTGTGGATCAGTGGCTGGCTCTTCTGGCTGGCTTAGCTTGGGGCTGGAGGGTCTGCGATAGCCTCACTCTCCTGATTGGTGGGTGACCCAGTGTCACTTGGGGCCACAAGGTGACTTGGCCACAGGTCCCACCAGTCAGGAGACTAGTTCGGCCTTGGTCGCCTAGTGGTGGTAGCAGGGTTCCCAAGACTGCAAGAGGACATGCCCCAGTGCACAAGTACTTTTTAAGTGTCTGCTTGGGTCTCACTTGCTGTTGTCCCATTGGCTAAAGAAAGTCATATGGCCCAGCCCAGAGTCAAGAGGTGGGGAAATGCACTCCGTCTCTTGATGGGATGAGGATCAAAGTTGCATTGCAAACGAGTGTGCATATAGGAATGGGAAATTTATGGTCATTTTTGCAATCCAACATGGAATTTTAGGACAAATTTGAAGGAAGGTACATTCAATGTGAGTCCAAAGGGTCAGAAAAGGTTTTATGCAGGTGTCGATGCGGCATCTTGCAGGCTGTACAGGCTTTGAATAGGGAGGAAGATGGAAATGGCAAATTTAGTCTGGAGGAAGAGCACAAGAAGAGATGCAGATACAGGAAACACAGTATCTGCATGGGGGAGCAGAGCCAATGGACCAGTGCCATTGGGGGTTTATTTAGGAGGGTGTTTTGGAGTTAAGGTATAAAATGTTGCCTAGGAAAGGTTGAGAAAAGCTTGAAATTCTGGTTAATGAAGGTCGAGTTTGTTCTCTGTGTTTTGCCGAGCTGCAGGTGGAGGTTATTTTAAGAGCAGGGCAATGTGATGAATGGCTTGATTTAGGAGAATTAATCTGGCAGCATTAGTTTCATCAGGATGAATTTTCCATATAGTAGGCAGAATTCTTTGATGGCCTCCAAGTTTTCCACCCCCTGGTGGACACACCATATGTAATCCCCTCCCCTTGAGTTGGGACAGGCCTGGGAATTTGATGGCTGACACTCCTGTGATTAGGCCGTGTTGTAGTACAAAAGGTGAGGGGATTTTGCAGGTGTAAGAAAGGTCCCAAAGCAGTTGACTTTGAGTTAATTCAAAAGGAGATTATCTGGGCTTGGCCTGAACGAATCAGAGGGGCCTTTAAAAGAGATGAGACCCTTACTAAAGGCGGAGAGATTCAAAGCAGCTGAGACACTCCCTTGTTTGCCTTGAAGAAGCAGACTACCATGTTGTGGAGAGGGCCCATGCCAGAAATGGCTTGTGACCTCCCAGACCTGAGGGCTTCAGTCACAGCCACAAGGAAATGAATTCTGACAACCAGGGAGCTTGGAAGAGAACCCGTGCCTCGGTGAGATGGCAGCCTAGCTGACGCCTTGCTTTCAGCCTGGTGAGAGCCTGCGCACAGGGTCCTGCTAACCTACACTCACACCTTGTCCTACAGGATCTGTGAGGTAATAAATGGATATTGTTTTGAGTACTAAATTTGTGGTAAATTGTTATGTAGCAATAGAAAATTAATACAATCCAGTTGAAGAATGGGAAGCAAGGATTGTATCCTTGGAGAACTCTACCCATAATGGCCAGAGCAGGCTGAATCAGACGTTTGCGGAGTTTGGTGTGGGAACTCATGGTGACAGTGTGACTGAGGGAGTGGCTCAGCAGCCAAGGGAACCCATGTGTCCCTCACCATGTACTCCCACCATCTGAGCTAGTGTGTTCTCACACTGATGGATCTTGGAGGCTGGAAGGGACCTAGAAATGTAGGTATGCCCCTCTGCATGAACCAACATGCAGTTTCTCATGCAAATATTTCTCTGGTTCCTTCTCTGATGAATGAAGCGATGGATCAAGTTTTGATGCTTGCTTTTTTGGTTTTGAAGTTACATAGGCCATTTAAAATTATCTTTTCATTCTAAGCCCCTGTATTAAGGAGTCAAACCATTTTCTTCCAATTAGAGTACCCTAACTGAAATTCCCATTCTGTGATTCCATTTTGGTTCAACCAGAATTTCCTGAATACATTCTGGGTCCAAAGCTCTGTACTATGAGGTATGGAGTTGTGGCAATTTAATATATGACCACTGTGGCAGTTTGATATTGTTTATGAATTCCAAAAATAGATATTGGATTATGTTTGTAAACTGGTCTGTCCCTCTGGGCATATTAGATTATATTGGATTCAGAGGTTTCACTTTTTCTTGATTAAATAATGATTAAGGCTTTGGTTGGGCCACATCAGTAGGACATTGCATCCCCGCCCCCTTGGTGGGCAGGGACTCACAGAGATGGCAGAGAACAGAATTTAGAGTTTTAATGCTGGAGCCTGGGAAGTAAGCACACAGAAGAGGAAAGAGAAGGCCTGATTAGACACGGCAGAGGCCCTGAGAAGAGAGATGAGCCATTTACCTGAAAGTCTACAGCTGGTCTTGTGGAGATAGCAGAGCACCTGAGCCTGGAGAGAGGCAAGCCCCAGGAAGAGAGGAACCCAGGAAACCTGAACCCTTGCAGACTTCGGCAGCCATCTTGCTCCAACACGTGGCAGTAGACTTTGGTTAGGGAGGTAACTTACTTATGTTAGACTTTGGTTAGGGAGGTAACTTACTTATGGCCTAGTAACTGTAAGCTTCTACCCCAAATAAATACCCTTTATAAAAGCCAATAGATATCTGGTATTTTGCATCAGCACCCCTTTGGCTGACTAATACAACCAGAAATTCTACAACACTCCTGTTATCAAAAGTTGGGTATATGACTCCTTCCCTTGAATCTGGGTGGGCTTATGACTGCTTCAATCAAATAGAGCAGAGCAGAACTGATACTTTATGACTTCTGAGGTAGAATTCTAAAAGGCCATGAAGTTTTTCACCTTGTTTGTTAGAGCTCTCATTCTTGGGGCTTTGAGCCACCATTTAAGAAGTCTGGCTGCTCTGAGGCTGCCTTGCTGAAGAAATTATGGAGGTGCTCTAGTCAGTGGTCCCCGCTGAGCCCATGCTTCCAGCCGAGCTCTGCCTGATTCCTGATCTACAGAATCATTAGATTTAATCAAATGGTGGTTGTTTCAGGCTGCTAAGTTTTGGAGTAGTTACTCATTTATAAATAGCTGGAACAGGAACATGTTCATTTAACATCAGCTATTTATTGAGTGCCTAATGTGTGCTGGGAATACAGCAATTAAACAAAACAGAATGTTCTTGCTCTCATGATCCTTATGATCATGCATGTGGAGGAGAGGGAGGAAACATAAAGCAAAAATAATCTACTAGTGTGAAAAGTATTACGACGAAGAGCAGAGCAGGCTAAGTGGATAGAGAAGACATGGATGCGACTTAATATACGATAGACAGGGGAGGTCTCTATGGTAAGGTGACGTTCACATAGAAACCTATAGTAAGTGAGTGAGTGAACCATGTTAAATTGCACCCATGCCTTCTCTTGCCACTTAACCTGTTCTATTCTTTGTCACTGTACTTTACTCCCTGGTATATTTGTTTATTGGTTTATAGTTCCTCTCTCTCCCTCCATATCTGGGAGACTGTGGCATCTGTCTGGGGGAAGGAGGACAGCATGTGCAGAGGCCCTGCAGTGTTGAAACTTTCTTGATGTTTTGGGGACCATCAAAGAGGCCAGTGCAGCTGGGGCAGAGTGGGTGAGGGGAGAAGGTAGATGGAATGACGGAACTATCAGTGGGCCACATCATGAAGGCCTTGTAGGCTATAGAAAGAACTTTGGATGGTCCTTTGAGAGAGATGAGAAATCATTCTGTCTCCTTAATGGAAAATGAACCAGTTGGGGGAAAGGGTAGGAGCATGGAGAGCTGCTTAGAGAATATTGCAGGGTTCCAGGGGAGATGTGATAGTGTCTTGGACGAGGGTGGTAGCAGCAGGTTGGTGAGATGTGGTCAAATTCTAACAGGATTAGTAACAGATTGGATATGGGGTTTGAGGGAAAGGGAGATGGAGAACTCCAAGGTTTGGGGGTAGAACAACTAGGAGAGTTCCTGAGTTATTTACTGAGATGAGGAGCATTATAGTAGGTGCAGGTTTGAAGGAAAGAAAATCAAGAGGAGAGTTTTGGATATCTTCTATTTGAGATGCCTTTTAGACATCCATCCAAGGGAAGATGTTGAGTAGGCAGATGGATTTATGAATCTGGGATTCAGAGGAGAGGTCAAGGCTAGAGAATTAAATTTGGAAATCATGAGAGGACAAATGTACTATAAAGCCCTGGGACAAGCACTAGGGAGGGAGTATAAATAGGAAAGAGGCCCAAGGCCTGACCTCCACATTCCAAGTTAGGAAGAGGAAGAAGAGCCTCCAAAGGAGCCCAAGAAGAAGCCACGGGAAGGAGCAAAGAGAGCAGGAAGTTGTGCTGCAGATCCTGAGGAGAGTGTTTCAGATGGAGTTTGGGAAGATTAGGTAACATTCCCAGGTCCCAGAGCTGTCAGAGGTGGAGCTAGAATCCAATCCACCACTCTGACACCAGAATTCATACTCTCCTTTCTGTGCTCTGTACCTACATCACAGTCATGATGGCAGTATATCTTCTATAGCACTCACTCCAGGCCAGGCGCTGTCAGAAGAGCACGTTTATAATAAGTGGTTCAGTCCAGTTATCATCACCATTTTATAGATGGGGAAACTGAGCCACAGAGCAGTTAAGTCAGCTGTTCAAAGTCACAAAGTGGGCAATATGCTTCTGTCGCAGTTTGGCATTATTTATGAATTCCAAAAATAGATATTGGATTATGCTTGTAAACTGGTCTGTTCCTCTGGGCATGATTAAGTTATGATTAGGGCGTTGACTGGGCCACGTCAGTAGGATGTTGAGTCCCTGCCCCTTGTGAGTGGGGACTCAGAGATAAAACTACATGGCAGAGCAGAGGAGTTAGTTGGAGTTTTGATGTTGGAGTTCTGATGCAGAGTTTTAATGCTGGAGCCTGGGTAAGTAATCACACAAAGGAGCTTGGTCGTGAGGAAGGAGAGAAGGCCCCAGGAAAAGAGATGAGGTGTTTACCTGATAGTCTACAGCTGGCCTTGTGGAGCTAGCAGAGGACCTGAGCCTGGAGACAAGCAAGCCCCTGGCAGAGAGGAACCGAGGAAGCCTAAACCCTCACAGACGTTGGCAGCCATCTTGCTCCAATACGTGACCATAGACGTTGGTGAGGGAAGTAACTTATGCTTTATGGCCTGGTAACTGTGGGCTTCTACCCCAAATAAATATCCTTTATGAAAGCCAACCGATTTCTGGTATTTTGCATCAGCATCCCTTTGGCTGACTTATACAGCTTCAAACTCGACTGTCTCTGTGCAGAGGCTGCACTCTTAACTGCTGACCCCCAGCGTCTCCGTATTGCTGCTATAACTGGAATATTGTCAAGGATAATATTTCATAGGATTGAGAAAGGAAGTACAAGAAGCAAATTAAATTCTTTAATTAGAAAAATAAGAAAAGAAATGAAGCAGTGGCAATTTGACCTTTTGTTCTATCCACATTGATTTTTGTGCCTTCCAGCCTCATATAAGCCGATGCAAGTGCTAGGTGCCTTTCTTCAAGCTTGAACAAAGTACTTGCAAAGTTGCTTTGTTCTCTGTCCCCCTGGTGTGTGACTGAAAGCAGACTGTAATGCTGCCTTTTAAGCTGAGTCAAATGAAAGCCTTGGTTTCTCAAGGTCATAAAAATGTGATCACATAGATTGAATCCTATCCAGTGATTTTAATTTAGCCCCTCTTCAAAGTTAAATACAGGAAGGAAGTTCTTACATCTGAGAAAGATTTGCTGCTGGAAATTATATTGCCTAGAATAATAGGTTAGAAATGTGTCCTTTTAGAATTTACCATCTTGTGATACACAGCCCTAAATTCACTTGAAGAGTCTCTGGAAGCATTTTTATCAATTCCTTATTCCTTCAGATGTGGTGATTTCTTCCGATTTTTGTCCTTGGTTGCCTGTTTTCTTCAGCTCAGTCACTCGTTTTCTGTGGACACAGCCTCTGTCTCCTCAACACAGGTGGCCCCCTGAGTCTTATCCTGCCACCCCACAGATTCTAGCCCTTGTTCCCAATGTAAGTTTGTTCATTATGCTTCTAGAAAAACAAGCCAGTGCTGGCAGGTGGAGCAGGCTCTCTCCATGTTCCTCCTGGCTCCATTCCCCAGGTTTGCCTCTACCTTTCCTGGTAGCTCACCTGTTTACATATGAAAAATATAAGACTTTTCTTATCTTTATTTTGGCTTAAATTTTCAAAAGTCCAGAACCAGATTTCCAAGCTTGCAGTGGTCCTGAGACCTGATTGGCAGCAAAGAAGGTCGTAGCTACAGTCACTGTTACTTAGTGTCTGAACAGGAGGCATTAATAGACATCCCCATTCTTGCCAACTTGAGCTCGGTTCCCAGCCTTTGCCAGCAGACTTACCATAGGCTGCTGCCCTGGTCAGAAGCACGTGGGTGACCTAGAGCAGACCCTCATCTCCAAGAGCTTGTACTGCTGCCCTGTGTTGGCAGGAAAAGGGGTGGCACTCATCACTCACCACTGTTCAGTTTGATGCAAGCGCAGACTGTCAATTCCTGGTGGCCCTGCATTTGGGTGGTGTAATGGTTAGGCTAATGTGTCAACTCGGCCAGGTAATTGTGTCCAGGTGTTTGTTCCAACACCACTGGGCTAATTGTAATACAAGGGCATTTATGGACTTCAATCACCAGTGAGTTTACTGCGTGGATGGCTGATTACATCTGCATCAATCAGGGAGATTACATCATCAGTGGGTGGCGCTTTTATCCAATCAGTTGAATGGCTTAAAAGGGGAAGTGATTTCAACATTCAGAGAGAATTTCCCAGCTCGTCGTTGGACAGGCAACTTCGCCCAGAAACTCATCAACGACCCTTCGTTGGACTTTCATTGGAGCCACTGGTTTGCAGCCTGCCTGTGGAGCCTGGACTTGTGCATCCCCACGGTTGCGTGAGAGACTCTTTTAAAATCTCATATTATTGACGGATATCTCCTGTTGATTCTGTTTCCTGAGAGAACCCTGACTAATACAGGTGGCTTCCCTTGAAGCATGTTTTCCTGGAGGGAATAGCTGTGATCTTAGATTAGCCCCTGCTGCTCACTGTGACGTCAGGCAATTCCTTCCCCTGTAAAATGGGGGTCTTCTGTGACTTTTTTGACTCACCAAGTTAGATGTTTTGTTTTCTTTACAAATCGAGATGGTCCTATAGATATTGACTGCATTTAGGCAAATACTTTTCCCTGTCAAATATCTTTCTATCTCCTGATTTTGAGGTTTCAATTTTCAATGTTTATATTTGCTCAGAAAGAATTTAAAACCCCTCCCGAAGGCACTCGTTGAACTGAGATGGAGTAGGGAAGAATTTAGGCCAGAAAATGTTGGCTAAACCAAGTTGTAGCACAAAATTCATCTCTTAATTTCTTGGTAGCCAAGGTAGAAGGAAAAAAAATGAAAGAAACGTGGTAGTGTGTGGTTCATCATCTAGTTAAAAGGAGCATAAGCTAAGTCATCAGGAGGCAAGTACTTTTTTGTAACTTTGAACTCTGAGAGGAATTTATATTATTTAAGGAGCATTTAATGGATGTGATATATTCAGTATTCATCACTGGCTGCTTGAGGTGATAGTATTCAGCAGTTGTTTTTTATAATGCAGACATTTCCTGCATTTTATATTTCAGTCACGGGAAACAAAAATTCTGAGGACACATTAAACTGTAGTTCAATAAATGCTGGTGTGGGGGCCTTGCCAGAGTAATATTTGTACCTAGGTATGTATCTTTCAATGATCTAAGCTGACACTGAACTGAGAGAATGATATAACACATTCCCTTGTGCTTTAGCACCTGTGTTGAGGGAGTGGATTTTTACATTTCCAATTCATCGCATACCGAATTATTTTTGTAGAATTCAACAAAAATGAACTGCTAGAAAAATGAAATTTACAAAAAGATATAAAAATGCAAAACTTTTTATTAGATTAATAGACATAAAATTACTCTGTCAAATTGCTACAAAAGTTTCTAAACACTGCTCTCACTTTTTCTGCTTATTTCCTCACAGCCTGGTTAGACCATGGGCCCCTCTTTGAGAGGCACTGCCTTGGATTGCCCCTATCCATTATTAACTGTCATGGGCTTCTGGTCGGAGCTTGACAGCTTGATTGTGTGTATCAATCATGTAACTTTACCATTTAATAGTTGCTGTCTAGTTAGGAAACCAAAAGCCAGAATCAGTAGAGGCCCTGACGTGCAAGTCATTAGTCCGAACCAAAAGTGTCTGAATGTTTGTGCCATGGGGCAGCCTGCTGGTGCACAGCGTCCCCTCATGAGCAGCAGCGAGGGGGCTTGAATTCAGAGTCCAGGGCCATAAAACACCAGGGAAATGACTTTTGAAACAAGAGTTTGAGGGCAGGAATTGACACTCTTCTGACCCAACCATAAACTGTGCTGTTTTTAATTCCAAGTAGATCTATTTCAGTGTGTCCCCCAAAATGTTCTCTCGAATAATGAAATGAGATAACCTGTTGAATGCAGGTGTTGAATTAGTCATCCAGATGCTGAGGAGCATCTGTTGCAATCCAGGATTGTGGCTCTGACATCATTCACATATTCATCTGCTCCTTCTAACGGGGTCAAGAGTAATGGGTTGGCAGCTTCAGCTGTTTCTTTCTTTTTTTTCTGTCTGATATGCTTTGTCATATATTAGATTTACTTTTTCTAGAACTTCTTATAAATAGAATCATAACTTGTTTTAGTTTCCTGGCTGCTAAAACAAATACCATACAGTGAGTTAGCTTACAACAGGAACTTATTGGCTCATGGTTTTCAGGCTAGGAGAAATCAAAAATAGAGGCATCAGCAATGCTATGTTTTCTTCTTGAAGACTGTGTTCTGGGGCTGGCTGCCGGTGATCCCTGGTCCTTGGCTTTTCCGGTACATGGCAATACACTTGGCAGTGGCTTCTCTTGTCTCTTCTGGGTTCTGTTGACTTCCAGCTTCTGGCTGCTATCTGTGGCTTCTCTCTCGGAGGACTTTATTTAAGGCCTCCAGTAATAGGATTAAGATCCATCCTGATTCAGTTGAGCTGCACTTCTTTACACTAACTGAAGTAACCTCATCAAAAGGTCCCAATTACAATGGGTTCACACCCATAGGAAAGGATTAAGATTAAGAATATTTTTTTCTGGTGTACATAACTCCAAGCCACCATAATACTATATGCACTTTTATGTGTCTCTCGCTTCTTTCACTCAGCATAGTGTTTTTGAGATTCTCCATTGCTACATGTATAAGTAGTTCCTTCCTTTTTGTTGCTGAATATATTCCCTTAGATGGATACAGCACAATGTGTTTATTGATTTGCCTATTAATGGACCTTTAGGAAGTTTTCCCTCTGCTGTATTTTTAAGCTTCTGCTATATTTATATGTATCCATAAACAGTATGTGGTATTGTTTTGGGTGTTTTAAAATTTTTCACCAGTGTTCCATATATCATTCCACAACTTGCTTTTTTTCCTCATACACCATATTTTGAAGATTGATCCATGTATTATTATCTAGGATGTCGTTTTCAATTCTGTTTAGTGTTCCAGTCTGTGAATATACTGTGGGCCCATTGTCCCTTTCTCTAATACTTGTGTAGGTTGTTTATAAACCATGCCTATTACAAATAATGAGACCGGGAATGTCTTAGCGCAAGTCCCCTGGTATGTAGGCACAGGACTTTCTCTGCAGCTTCCTGTGCCTTTCACATCCCAGCATGCACAGGAGATGGTGCCTTGTGTATGGACACACTGGGGCGAGTGGTCCTTGCAGTAAGGTGACCAGCACAGGCCTTCTTGCTTCCCCAGGTAGGGCTGTCAGTAGTACAACACCATCATGCTACCCATTTCCTCTCTGTTGGGATATTGCTGGACCTGGCATTTTCCCAGATCTTGTCACATTGTTCTCCCGAGCTCTTGTGCCAGTTTATACCCTGACCATCAGTGTATGCAAGTTCCCATGTCCCTATGCGTCTGCTGACATTTGTTATTCATGTCAGACACATTCATTTTTTTTTGCTATTCCTGATGGGCATGCCTGGATATCGCAGGATTTCCATTCCCCAGATTCTTTCTATATGTTTATTGACTACTGAGTGTTTCTCTTCTGTGACATGTTTGTTCATATCCTTTGCCCATCTAAAAAAGATTACATTATTTCTCCTTTCCTTCCTGATCTATAAGAATTTTTAATATTTTCTGAATACTAATTCTTTGTTAGTTATATGAATTGCAGCTGTCTTTTCCTAGTCTGTTGGTTTGTCTGATAACTGGGCTTGTTTTAATATAGCAAAATATATCGTTTTTTCCTTCACGGATGTGTTTTTTGGTGACATATTTAAGAAAGCTTTCCCTTACCATCATTCCATAAAGGTAGAGTATGTTCTAACCTTTCTTCTCATAATTTTAGTTTTGTTCTTCTCATTTGAGTAAGAACGTAAACGAGGGAATACTTTTGTGTAAGGTACGATATAGGTTTCCAATGGTATCAGTTTCCTTAGGTTCAGGACGCTGTCCCAGCACTGTTGCTGAGCAGCCTTTTCTTTCCTTCTACCCTGCAGCTCTCTGCCTGTCACTTCAGGTCTCCATACAGGTGCAGGTCTGGCTCTGCCCTCTTGCTTCCTTGCCTTGGCCCCTTGTCATCGTTACCACACTTTTAATTATGTAAGCTTTATAGGGAGCCCAGATATCTGGTAGGGCAAGGTCTCTGTCTTTTGACTTTGCTCTTCTTGGTCCTTTTTGCTTCCATATAAAATTTAGGCTCAAGATGAAAATCTCTGTTGGGATATTGATTGGAATTGTGTGGGACTTATAGATTAATTTGGGAGAAATTGTCATCTTTACAATATTGAGTTTTCCTATTCATTAACATAGTATATCTCTTTATTTTTGTCTTATTTATGTAACTAAATATTTTGTTAGATTTATTCTTAGCATCTTACGGTGCTTGTGACTATTGTGAAGGGAATATTTTCTTTTTTGTTTGTTGCTAACATATAGGGATGCTACTCAATTTTTATAGGTCAATCTTGTGTAAACCTTGATAACCATTTTATTTAGTTTATATTTGCCTGGTTCAAGAGACAAGGAACTTCCCCTCCCCTTTCTATTCTGTAAAAGAGTTCATAAAATATAGAGGTTATCTATTCCCTTAATGTTTGCTAAACTCTTGCTTGTAAAACTATATTGGGGGGGTAGAGCTGATATGGCTCAAGTGGTTGAGCACGAGCTTCCCACATGGGAGGTCCCGGATTCGATCCCTGGTGCTTCCTAAAAACAACAACAACAACAAAAACCAAACAAGCAAACAAATGAAAAAACCAACTGAGGGTAACTGATGTAGCTCAGAGATTCAGTGCTGGCCTCCCACATATGTGGTCCCAGGTTCAATCCCCCTCCCCAGTATCTAAAAAAACAAAACAAAACAACAACAACAAAACAATATGGAACTTTTTTTGTGGTGAAATGTTTGATGCCGTTTTCCAGTTCTTAAATGTTCATATATATATTCAGGTTTTTGTTCATCTTGAGTCAATTTTGAAAATCTATATTATTCTAGAAAAAGGTCCATTCTCTATGTTACCACATTTGTGGGTATTTTATTTTTTAGAATTTCTACTGAGTCAGTACTTATGTTCCCTCTTTTATTTGTAGTTACTATTTATGTCTGCCAAATTTTTTACTCAATCAGTGCTGCAGAGATTTGTTTATTTCTTCAGATTATCAGATTAGCTCCTGTCTGTTTTACTTTTTAATTTCATTAGTTTATGTTATCTTTATTCTTTTTACTTTCCTTGGTTCTACCATGTGGTTCTTTTCCTAACTTGAGGTGAATGCTTACCTCATTAATTTTCAGTCTTTCTTGTTTTCTTCCATATGTTTTTGAGGCTTTAAATTTCCTTTCACTTGCATCTCACTGGTTTTGACAACACTGTCACTGTCACTTAGTTTAAAATATTTTAATTATTTAAATGTTTATAATTATTATACTTTTTAAATTTAGGACTTATTTAGAAATGAAATTTTTTAGTTTCTAAACATATTGGGGGGAAAATGTATATCTTTCTATTATGGATTTCTAATTTTATTACATTTTTTGCCAGAGAAAGTGCTTGGAACAACATCTGTTTATGGTCTTTGTTGATTGACATTTATTGAATGGCCAAATTTCATAAATGCCCATGTATGCATTAGAAGAGTGTATATTCATTGTTTGTTGCATGTAGGATTCTATATGTTTCCATTTGCTCAGGCTTATTCATTATTCAGATTACTTCAAATCATCTCTATCTTTACTAATTTTGGTTTGGTTGATTTATAAGTTTCTGACTCTTCAAAATCTATTGTTAATTACTATTTTTACTTTCTTCCTGAACAATATAAGTACCTTAGGTACTGTATCTCTATTTACTTGCCACGGGTCTGTTTCTATTTTCTTTTGTTTCTCTTGATTAATCACTTTTCTTGCTTTTCTCATGTCTTTGGTAAATATTGAATGGAAATTGTGTAGAAGCATTTTCAAAGTGATTTGAGGCCTCAGAAGAAAGTTATCCTCCTCTAAAGAGGATTTACACTTGCTTCTGGCAGGCTTTTAAGGGGAAAGCAATCATGGGCACCTTAATCCATTATGAGGATTGGGATGACTTAAAGCTAGGCTTGGATCCCTTTGAAGGCTGGACCATTTTTTTATCACGCTTATCTGTAGGGGGTAGCCCTTTGAGATTCCAACTCAATCCCCTCCCTTGGTAGACCTGGACTTCAGTTTCTATTTCCCAACCTTCTGGGGCTGTCCAAAGCTCTGCTCAGCATCTCACACTCTAAGCTGCCATTTCTGGAATTGGCATGTGTTCCTCAAGAAAAAGTTGCCCCAGATGTTAGGCTCATCCCTCTGAGTTTCTTCTTTTTTCTTCTGTTTTGATCCTGTAATTCTTCACAGCCTTATTAGCTCTCTAATGCTTTCAAACTGATATTTTTTTATACTTTGCCCAGCTTTTTTTTTGTCATCTGCATTCTAGAGATGAACCCTTGCACTGTGGTTTTTAGGAAAACTTCTGCTTGCATTCATTTGGATGATGGTTAATCTACATTACTAGAAGCCGAAGTTCCCATCGTATTCACTTGTTAAAAATAAATTTTATGATTGAAGCAAAGCTTTCATGCAGAAAATTAAACAAGTTAATGAATATACTACTTGATTAATTACCACAGAGTGAACACACCCAATAACCCACACTCAGTCAGGAAATAGTATCAGCACCCCAGAAGCCTGCCCCGTGTCTCTTCCTCCTCCTTCCTCCTCCATCATAATCACTGCCACTTGGTGCTTCTTCCTTTCTGAGGAAATCAGATATCATTTGGCCCCTTTCAGTTTTAATTACGAAATGCATAGCTTTGGCCAGTCATTTCTTATGTGGTTTGCTTTTTCCTCTTTAAATCTATTACTGGGGATGGCTTTCTCCCCTCCCGTTTCATTTCTCTTTCCTTGTGATGGGCCTTCTCAAGTCTTTTCATGATTTTTCTCTTTCAGTCATGCACAATACTTTGTTTCCCTGTATGTGGTTATTAAAAAGCTTCCAAACTCATGACCCTCTGCTGATAATGTAGAAAATGCTATTTTAGAATGTTATTATATTATATACACACTGTGTAAAATTATCCAGAGTCTGAACCTGTTCTCTTACTTTTCTTTCTCATAGCAAGTTAGACCTACCACCAACTCCCTTTCTTTAATGAGACATGATTGTAAGAAACAAAGCAGGAACTTACTCATTTGGTTTAGAGTGTTCTCTTGGTCTCTCCTTGCTATATAGATCATATTGTGAAACCACAAGAAGAATGGCAGAGCTGTGTGCTCTTTTATGATTATGATCTTGAATCTCCTTTTGACCAGTGTCACAGCTGACTAACTGAACTCAACATCTAAGTTCTCATTATCTCTGACATCACCCATTTTATCAGTGCTAGCACCTGGTACACTGGCTGGCATATGTTGGCATTTGACTAATTAATGGTAATCTGGTGTGGTGGTTTTAGAAGTCAAGATTAGGAGCATACATATGGCAAAACAGGAATGACAAACTATTTTTTTAAGTCAGAAATGAACTTGGCTTTTGTCTTTCCTACCTCTGACTCTTGGCAATTTGGTGAATTTAATTTCTAGTACCAAAGCATCAGAATCATCACAAAATGGACATTTTGTCTTAGACCTTTTCACTAAGAACTTTTGGGTGTGATACAATATAAGCATAGCTTATCCTTTTCATCAGTGTATGAGGTCAACAGTAAGGCCCCTGAATTCTGAGAGGTCAACCAGGAAACCATCACCCAAATGGGTGTGAGCAGAAATTTCCTTAAAAAATGGGATGCCTTCAGAAGCAAGAGTATCAGAGCTGAAAATTAACCATGCCTTCTCTGATCATAGAGGAAAAGTATCGTCTAAGTGACTGAGAGTCGTTCTAAAGAAGAGTGTATGAGCAGATGGAGCCAGGCCAGCATGCAGCCCAGAAAAGGGGAGGCCAGAGGGCCAGAATTGGGGTCTGTGTACCTGTACCGTTCTGGGGAAAGAGGCACTGAGTCCAGGGGTGGTTACTTGTGGTGGGACAGTGGTGTTTTGCCTCACTTCACCTTGGCCTACATGAAATCTTTAATATTGTTAAGGTTAGGTTAAGGGTTATTATGTAAACTTGATATGCGATATCATTTACAATAATGCTAATAATTTCTCTTATCTCTGAGTGCTATGCCATGCACTTTCTACATATTATCTCCTTTACTACAACAACCCTTGGCGGTAGGAGAGTCATTATCTTCATTTTGCTGGTAAGGGAACCTAGATTCCTTTCTGGGGCCATGTTCAAGTGAGATACATTCTTCTGTGCTCTGGATGCCCGTGGGCCCAGCTAGTTTTCCTGGTTTTATAGCTCCAGAGCTCCCTCTTCTGTTGTTCTCACAGAATGTTTAAAGGTGTGGCTTAGCTCTCTTGGCTCTTTCCCCCTCCTCTACTTGTAGCCTTTCTTTTTTCTTCTGCCCTTAATTGTCTCAGTTCAGCTCCATTTAGAGTTCACTCCCCCATGGTTTCTCCTCTGTGCAGAACTCTCTCCTGGAACTCTCTCTCTCTCTCAGCACTTAGACTGGGAAGGTTCTGGAGTTGTAGGGCCCCAGATTGCTTTTGCCTTGCCCACCCTGCCACAGTCCCCTTGTTCTCACACTTGAAAGGGACCTGTGAACCCCCTCCCACATTAGCCACTCTTCTCACCTTGGCCCAGCAGTCTGTCATGTGAGCCCCAGTTGGAGGTTCTCATGCTCACAGGGTCAGCATGTGTCCTCCTGCCATCCCTTCACTTCCTTCTGTACGGTTGCAGGCACAGCAGGGGTCCTGTTGCCATCAGTGGTTGTCCCTACCCTCTTGTATTCATCACCTAGTTCTTAAGACATATTATCTATGAGTTTTTGGTTTGCTCGTCTAGTTGTTCTCACTTTTTTTAAATAAGGCAATTAGAGGAGATTAAAAGAGCAAAAACAAAAAACTGTGCTGCAACTGTGATCCCATAATTCCTTTTGTCATTTGATATTTAAGTAATTAAAGCATTTGTGGGGAGATGTCCCATTGGATTGTTAAGGTGCCCCACCATAGCACTCTGGAAGCCAAACAGGTGATGGAGCCATGGAGAAAGGCTTGAGAAGCTTTTGAGAAAATGGAGCAGACTTCCACCTCTGCCAGGGAAGGAGCTAACAGAGTCCTTCAGTATAAATAGGAGATCTAAAGATAGTTTATTCTGAGTGGAACAAGAGTTACCCATGGTTTCAAAAGTTGGAGAGGAGACTCTGGGAATCAGACCCTGGTCATTAGAACCCAGAGAAGTTTGGGGAGACCAAAGCATAGCCTGGTTTCCAAGAAATCGGGCCCAGCTACACCAAGGACAAGGATTCTCTGGTTACGTTTTTTAAAAAAGAGAAGACATGGAGGAGAGGGGGAGTGAGGAAACAGATAGAATGCACATTTGTCATTTTAAGAGGTCTCCTGGAATTCTTTTCAATGAAATATAAATTTGAATTACTGAAAAGTCACCCTTCAGAGTTCTTTATTCAAACTTAGCTTTTGGGCTTTGTCGAACATTCAACTCTTGAAATACCACCGTGGAGTTGAGTGAAAATAGCAGGAACATTGTCTCAAACTGGCTTTTAAACAGTAAGAACATTTGTTATTTCTTATTTCTGGAAGTTCAGAGGTAGAGCAGCTCTCAAGTAGGTTGTCACTGCCCTTCACTTTTGTCATCAAAGACCTAGGCCCTTTCCTTTTCTGCTCTGTCATCCTCAGTGTTGGCTTCATCCTAAGGCCAGTAGCAAGATGGTAGCAGCAGTACCAGGAACCTCACCTAGATACTAGAGCTTCCAAAGATAGAAAGAGACTCTCTGCTTGGGTGTCTTTTGTTAGGAGCAAGGAAAGCCCTCAATGGACTTTGCCTCACATCTCATTGGCTGAAATTCAATCACAAGCCTATTCTTCAACTAATCATTGGATAGGATTATTATAATTGGCTTGGACAAGAGGTTGGCAAACTTCTTCTCTAAAGGACCAGTTAGGAAATATTTTAGGCTTTGCAGGCTACATACAGTCTCTGTATCTCTTCTTCCTCTCCCTCCTTCCCCTCCCTTTCCTTTTGCTCCTCCTCTCTCTCCTCCTTCCTTTTCCTCCCTTTAAATCTTAGCTCAAGGACTGTTCAAAAGCAGGCCATGGCTAGATTTGGTTCTTGGGTCAGGGTTTGCTGACCCCTGGCTTAGACGAGTCATAATCTACTCCTGAATTAGGCAAGGGGTTTCCTAACTGCCTGAGTCACACATGGAGAGGTTGATTCCTGAACAAAACTGGAATTCCATTCAAAGGAAGAGAGATGGACGTTGAATAGGCAAGCATAGTGTAGCTAAGCTTGGTCGAAAGAAGAGTTTGTGGATGCAGGGAACAGCCAAAGGAGCCATGTCTGGAGACAGAACTCCACCCCAGCAAGTTTTGACACGTGACTCTGGTAGTTTAAAATCAAAACACCACATTCAGGTTTTCCATAATGAAGAGGTATTGCTTTTGTAATAATAAAAAATAATAAGTAAACTGAAATCAAGTCCTCAAAACCATCTTTTGAAAATGTTCTACAATTAGATTGCAGTAATGGTTGAAGTCCTTTGTGAATATACCAATAAAAATTAATTGATGTGTATGCTGTAAATGAGTGAACTTTATGATATGTGAGTTATATCTCAGTAAAGCTGAGATGTTTTTTGTTTGTTTTTTGTTTTTTTTTAAAAAAAGAAAAGAAAAGAAAACAAAATCTTCTGAATTCCAAAGCTTGAAAATATTTTTTACTGCAGCTCTTTGGTGCTTGCCCTGTGGAGGGCAAGGATACCTTTGGTTGTATGGCTGGTTTCCCAGCTTTCATTGACGGCCTTGGAAATCTTCCTATAATGGGGATGCTTTTAATGACCATTTTTTAAAACATACGTACTAAATATTCTTCATGCTGTACAAAATATTTTATATTTTATAATCAAATGCTTAGTATGCTTACAATGAAAATAAAACTGATGCAGAAATAGGAATGACTGGATTTTTCACTTTTTTTTTTTAACTCTTTATACCCATTAGAACTCTTTCTGTTGTAAATAACAGAGGATCTGATTTAAACTGATTTAAGTCAAAGTGGCAACTGCTGGCTCATAGCAGTGAGGTCCAGTGGTAGATAGTCTTCAGGCTGGCTTCATGCAAGGTTGAGGTGATGCCTCTGGGCTCCCATTTCTCTCTTGACTCCATTTCCTCTAGATTGCCTCAGTTTGCAGGGCTTTGTCCTGGCATGCTGCATCCAAGTCTCTAATTGGGTCTCATGACATTAGATGCCCACCTCTACCTAGTCACTGCAGCAAGGGGAGAGCATCATTGGCTTACACCCAGACCCCATGCTTCACCTTCAGTCCCACCCAAAATACATGGATTAGGATGGGGGAGTGATGTTTCATCAGAGGAAAATTAAGAGTCTGCTACTGATTGTCAGGTAGCAAACCCCAACACTTTCCTTCTCTTGACCCCTGACTTCACTTCTCCTTTTTGTTGCCCATTTTATTCCTCCTCCTTCAATTCCTTATGCTCATCTTCCCTTTTATTCTTTTTAACTTGTATGTCTCACCTTTGAGAAACAGTCTTTGAGCTCTTGGTGACAGGCTTCTGGAAAAAACATTCATTTTAAGGTAGGATTTTAAAAAGCACATTCAAGCTTGATAACTGAGTAGGAGAGCTTCTGTTCAATGAGGGCTTTTGGGGTTTGGGGGGGCGGGTAGGGCAGGGATGTGCAGACAGGCCAAGTAAGACTAGGTGAAGCTCGAAAGTTAGGCAAAAAGTGAATCTTAAAATGTTGTCTTCTATTTATTTTATGCTGAATCTCACTGTTTCAGGCCCTGGTTGGGAGACTTAACAGTAATATCTGAACCTATAGGAGAGACCTGAGGAGCAATTCTGAATCCCCTGGCTTTTATGGCTTCCAATTAGTTGTCTAACTTTTTCTGACCATTTCCCTTTGTCAGTGTCTATTCATTTTAATTTGCTTGTCATTGTGATGGGCTGGAAGAGTGTCTGAATCTGCTGCTAAAAGAATGTCAGGTTTGAGTTTGTTTTCTTTACAAGCAGTGAATTCTTAGATATATCCCAGTGGAATTATTCTGCAATTATATAAGGTGGTCTTTTCCAAGTTTATAGGAAAATGAATCCTTGTGATTATGAGAACTTTCTCAAAATCATTTTACTAAAATTTGGGTACCTCCTCTAGCTCACCTACTAGAAAATAACAAAAAATTGAAAGAGTTGCAAATGAATAATTATGACAAATGTGGAAGTAGCTGATCTTATTAGCACTGACAGATCGTTGGCTTTTTTTTTTGTCATGGACATATGTGCAAGTGGTTTGAGTTTTAATATTGCATGCCTATAGCCATTGTCTACTAGTAAACATTTTTCTAATTTGAGTGGTGAAATGAAATATATCAGTATTTCATAGTACTTTGCAAAAAGTTCTGCAGTCACCTTAATAATTGAAGCCATTATTTTCCAGGACAATCAGTCCCTAAAAGAATTTTTGGTATTGGGTGATAGGACTGATGGTCTTTACTGATCGGCTGTGTTATACATTACACAGACATATAGCGGATCTAATTGTTTCCAGAACATTATTACTTCTGTAATCATGAGCATTCTTGGAACTGGTTCCTACTCTTCTGAGAAGTGGTAGGCTTGCTCAGAATTGGGCTGTGCTTGTCTGACATTCCCTGCTCTCTGACCCTGACCAGATAGATAATCCTTTTCCCCTGGTTCCCAGGGTCTACCCATTAGGGCCAGTTAGCTCTTATTGTTGTCTTGTGTCCTAACTGCCTTCCTCCACAGTTCATCGGACCGTTCATTCATAATGATGGTTTGTTATTGACCACTTTCTTGTTTCTACTTTTTGTCTTTAGCTTCCTTTTAGCAGCTTCTTAGGTAAATGTGTATTTGAATAATAAAACAATTAAGCTGCTTCAGTTCAATACAGTATTGAATCTTTGAAGGGCCCAACAGCAAACCAGTCCAGTCTTTTCAGCTGTGTATGTTTCATTTCTGCCATATTCAAACAGCAGGAGGCAAACGTTAATAGCCAAGTGCTTAGTCCCTTTTCTGCAGGCATCTCCCTGGGTAAGTTCTGCCACTTCCATGCCATTGCCATCTTGAAGGTGGTCCCAGAAACTGCATCAAAATCCAGGAGGGCCCCCCCTACACCCAGCAGAGGGTGATGCTGCATGGGTCCTCATTCCCATTCATCTGATTTAATTGGTCTCTGAGGATGCTCACTTATCCTGGAGTGCTGGTTTACTTCATGGTCTGAATGCTGCCTGAGCCCTCAGTAAGCCCGTCTACCATCCCATCATGCCCATTGGTTTCCCTTCTCCCAGGACCTTCTTGCCTAGTATAACTTGCCACAGCCCAGTCCGAGCTCCCTTGTCTCCTTTCTTTTTTTACAGACACTCACACACACACTCATACATGTAAACACATACACATATATGTATGTGTATAGAGAGACAGACAAACAGACCTGTAACAGCACTGCAAAGTCTGATGTTTGTTTTATGGTCCTACATCAGTCATTAAGTGCCAGCAAAGGTGAATCTGCTATGACATTTTCAGATGCTCTTTTACCAAAAGCACCTTCTAGAGTTTAATTATAGAATTGATTACAATAATGTCTAATAAATTTTAAAATTTTTAATATATTCATAGTATTTTTAAGACCTTTCCAAAATTCAATCTGGCTCTATAAGACATTTGCCCTTCACATTCTTTTTTGCAGCAGATATCTCAAACGAGGTCACTTTAGGTGACTGGCTCCCTAAACCCTGGAAATCATTTTATGCATCTCAGATTGGAGTATATTTTAGCTGGATATTGGAGTATATATTGGAGTGTAGCCCTAATGATTATACTGCAAACCCTCTGCAGACATGTCACTGCCTTTTAAAAAGAAACCCAGGAAAACAAGAATACATTTTTCCAATCTTCATCCTCCCAGCAAAGAGTGTGTTTATCAACTTGGGATCTGTAGAGCACGTCTATTTCATAAAGGGCATCTGTACCATCTCTAGTGATGCTTGGCTACTCAAGACATGTGATGAGTTCATCTCTGTTTAAGAGCAGAGGGAAACAGCTATTATAAATTCTGCCAGGCCTTCCAACCCCTTATTAGGGAACTTAGGAGGAAAAAAAAGTGGTGGGGTCGGGGAGGGGGTTAGTTCTGAGAATTAAAATGAAACAGAATGATGAGGTCTGTTTTGAGGCCAAAGAGGGGGAAAGGCAAGGGTTTTGCTTGTGCAGCCTCTGCTACAATGAAGAGGACCTTAGCACAAACAGACGGCACCCTACAAAACGTAGCCCATAATTCAAGCTGTCAGCTTAATCATGCTGTTTCCAGGTAAAGAGAAGGAGCTCTTGTTTCCTGGGTAAAGAGATGGAGCGCGGTTGGCTGACCCTGATCCGCAGCCTGCTGCAGACCGCCCTCTCCGTCTGCCTTTGTGTTCTATCCCTTCCTCCCCCCTTTTTGGCATTGTGCTCCTTTCAAGTGGACCCCTGGAAGGGACCACCCAGGGGGCTGTACAATGGGACCGAGGTAGCCACCAAAACAGGTTTTGTAAGAAGCTCCCTTAAAAAGAAAAATGCTGTTTAACTATGTATGTGTTTGTCCTTTCTACAACTGTTTTGTATGGCAAACAAAACCTCCCATACCCAAATTTCACTATGGCCCCACATACAGCTGTTCCAGCCATCGGGTGTTGGGTTAAGATCATCGCTTCCAGTTTATTTTCCCAGGGTACTAATTCTCAATGTGGTTTATAGCTACACACTTGGATTTATGGTCAGGAAATTTGATATCAAAGGAAACAAATTACCCTGGCCTTATTAAACTATTCTATCAATAGTCCTCAGAGTTGGTGGCTTGGCATTGCTCTGCGTTTGTCTGTATTGCTACTCAACAAAAGCTAGCTTGCAACCTCAATATTTGGTTCTCAATAGCCATTTACACCTCTGTAAAAAGGATTAGCTGTAGCCAATTGCTACACTGTTTAAATAAATCTTAATTTGCATCCTTATGGAGGTAGGCTTTCTACAGGCCTCTGTGGTTCTCGGTTGTATTTATGTACCTGTCAGTGGGAGGTCCTTAGAGGTTTTCTCTTATTGGTAAAGGTGGTGCTAAATTGCTTCAGGGTGACCTGTACACTACACAGATTGAATTAGCAGCTCAGGCTTTGACTGACAACAGTCCACTTTGGTTTGTTTTATTTTTTTGTAGCAGTTAAAAACTTAAGAACCTTCGTGGGTCTTAGGAGGATTTTTAATGTCCTTAATTGTAATCAACAAATTTCCTTGGGAGTTAAATGTAAAAAACCAGAACCATAGCCTGATAAAGTGATAGTTTTAAAAGCAGTCCTTTCTATCCCAATTTTGTTCTCAATTTAAAGATCAGAGCATTTTTATGTTTAGAATTGCTCTACTGCAAATAGATTAAATTGTCATTTCACCAGTGTAAAGCTAGAGCTACACTCAGATGTTCAGCTGCCCAGCATTTGCCCGCAGTGTGTTCTTGTTAGTTAAACCTCTGTGTGCATTCACGCATGTGCATGTATCTGGGATAGGGTTGCGAGGAGGGGGATACTAGGAGGTAAGAAGTGTGGTGGGGAGGAGAAGGTTATGATTCATTTATATTCAATGGTTGAAAATTGATGGCATTTGGAATGTTTGGTTGGAGTGGAAACATCAATGACCACCTCGTCACCAGTTCCACCATTTTTCCATCATAAAACATTTGTCCACTTATTCAACAAATACATATTAAATGTCCAGCACCAGGCACTGAAGTTAGTGATGTTGCATGTGATCTTAAAAGAATTGTATTTGTTGCTCAGAGTGGTCAGGATGGTAAGTATAATTTCATTGGTTCCCACAAACTGTGGGTTTCCCATGTAATAAACATGCCAGGCAGAAGGAAGGTAGACACACGTGTTTATAAACAAATATCACCCTTTAAGAAATGTTAAGGGCAGTGAATATGTTGGGCTAGAGGGTATTTGGGGGGTTCCCCAGGAAATGCTCCCAGCATCTTGTTTTAGACCTCAGGGGAAAGGCACTGTGGCCAGAAATTCTCGGGGAGGGGGTCCAATGCAGAGTTTTGGGGGTTCAAAGAAAGCAATTACAACTAGATTATTTTTTGTTTTTTAACTTTCAGAATTTTTAAGGCAAAGGCAGGGTCTATGAATTCATCTTCACAGAGAATAAAGAAGGCGTTATGATTTTAAAAATGGAAATAATTATGAAATAAGAAAGCCTGCTCATTTGCTTTTTAGTGTTTGTAAGAATCTACCAAAAGAAAACAAAAGAGAAAGAGAATCCTTTTAGGAAAGAACCCACTTTAGGTGATTTGTACCTGGAAAATAATTTTTAGTATATGAATTTGACCTTCACGTTTGTTTTTAAGAAATGCAGAGCCACAGACAGCTGCAAGTAAAAAGAGTTTAGCATGCGAAGGCAGTAGGTGGCCAAGAACCTTCTACTTTTTTTACCCTGTTGGAGAACATTCTAGTTTTTTTCTGCCTGGCAACCTTCTCTTCTTGTTGGGAACAGTTCAACCCCCAGCTCTAGCTCTGAGGGCTGAAGAAGAATACGGAGACCCATCCCCCTCCCTACTCAGCCTTGCCCACTGATGATAATGGCAGCTCCCGTGGGGAACACTGGGATTGGAGGAAGGGAAGCAAAGGCTCCCAGGGTCAGTACCTGTGAGCTCTCTGCCCTGAGTCAGGAAGGGTAAGCCAGACCCCTGAGGAGGGGGAAGTTGGGTTTCCCGTCCAGTTTTTCTGCAGGCACTGGAATAGGAAACAAAGGCCGGCTGGTTGTCCCTTCCCCACCTTTATGTGTAGGGATTATTCCTAAATTACACAGAGGACCTTACTGAAACACCTCTAGGAATGATGCCTTTCACTTTCATTTGTTGCTCACTTTGGAATACAGTTTCCCTCCCTAAACCTTAATTCTGGATGTGGCCAACTATATATAGTGTTTTTTAGTCTTTAGTCCCATTAAAAATACAGTGAAAGTATTTTGTAAAACTTTTAAAAAAAAATAGCATTATAATATGTAAAAGTATGCAAGCAAACACATGACTCTTTATGGCCAAGTGGTTGCCACACCACTGGAGACTGCTATTCCCTCAAGAAAATGAAACCTACAAGTCAAGCCTGCAGTGCTGCACCTTGGTCCCCAAAGCTCCTTAGGCACACAGGAATGTGTGAAAGGCATCTGGCAGAGTTGAGGGAAAGTTTATTTTCTGTAGCCCTCATACAGGGTGATTTTTGCCAAAAAGTAATTCTCAGTTTGTGATACTGAAAGAAAAAAATATAGCACCTTTCATCTCTTCCTTGCTTGAAAAAAAAAAAAAAAAGTGCCTTAATTTTGAGTATTCACATTTTCCTGGAATGGAGTTGTTTTCTTGTAAATTATCTCGTAAATCCTGCATGACTGAAAGGTGACAACAAAGCTAGAACGCAATTATTTTTCATTTGCACCCCCCCGCCCACAATTTATTTATTGTATGTCTAACGATGGTTGCATAAAATAAAATATACCTCTATAAAATGCCATTTGTGGGGGTTACTTTCCACTCAACAGTTTTGTCCACCTGCTGGGCTTCCTAGCGGTCAAGATTTAGGAAGGGGGCCTGGCATGTTCCATTGCCAAGCCTGGCCTCCCACAGTCTAGGAAGACTGGACCCGGCACTTCAGGTCTCTGCCCTTCCCCTGGGAATTTTTTGGTAGGGTTGTAAATAGAAGAAAGGAAAGAAATAGAGATCTTGAATTTCAGAATATTATAGTGTTTTCATAGCATATGGTCTTTAGTCTTTAGCTCCATTCAGTGTTTGAATTCTTATTTTCAGCAAACAATATTTTACAAACTAAAATCTGGTATCACATGGGGAGATCACTGTTACCAGTTCTCAGCACGGGTCGGGGCATCTTTTAGCCAGAGAAGCTTCTGAGTTAATCTAGAGCAGACCGTGTGCTCTGCCAGCACAGAGGTTGTAACCATCTTGTTGATCACCCAATGGGAAGCCTTGGGCTAGCAAAATTTATGTATAGCATGACAACCACCATATAAAAATATGCTGTAAAAATAGGCATGTTGTATGAATTTCTTTAATCTAGGTTTAAATCTTGGCCTGTCATTTGAACACATGATATTATTAAGCCTGTGTTGGGCATTGTGCTGAGTGCTTTGTGAAATTTAAAGTAAAATACAAATTCAGAAGTACCATTGCTGTTCTCACCTGGCCTGGGTTGGTCTTGTTAAGAAGACTCGACATACATGGCATCATAGAGACAAATACAATATTGTCCATATTGTGCTGAAGGAATTCAGGGATAAGAAAGATGACTGTAAGTTAGGGGTAGTCAGGGACGCTTCTAGAGGGACATGATGTGAGCTTGTCTAACAAAGACTGATCAGATCTGGCATTTGTCCTGGCTGGACAACCAGGTGTTACTGCACAGTGGCCTATCAAGGTGTTAGCGAACTGGTGGAGTGCCCCCTCCAGGTGCAGGCAGTAAAGGGGTGCATTGTTGTAAGGAATTTGAAAACAATAATATAACCACCAACAGCCTGCTTTCTCTTATGACCATTCTTAAGAATGTTAGTGATAGCATATCCCTCCCCATGGCAGAACTCCCCACCTCAGTCTACCACCACTGAGTGTCTGCTAAGCTGCACTCTCATACTAGCGTTGTAGAAGACATCCAAAATCCAAAATGTTAAGACGTAGGTCTTGCCTCACGATTTCCATTCCAGCTGGGGAAGTGAGACTGAGGTAGACTAAGCTGGAGATCACAGGCTGGTGGTCATCAGGCCTGATTTTTGTAGCCCTCAGATGGGTTTTGCCCAGCACGGTATTTAACCTTCTTTTGAATGAGTTATCACATTTTAAAAATTGGGAGATGTTACCTAAAAATAAAATGTGAAATTGTGAGCTTCCAGCTTCTCTTAAAAATGGGGAGATCTAGCATCATTGGGACACACATTGCTCCTTTGGAGTCGAGGGGTGACTGGCCCTTGGAGGGTCACATCTCAGCTCTCTGCAGCCCTGCCCACCAGCAGCCAGCCAGAATTGTCCTTCAACTTCCTACAGGCACTAGAGTTGGGTCAGCAATCCAACTGCTTCTCACACTTACACACTCTTCACCTGCTTCCCAGGGCACGATGACTGGTCTCAGGGCCTCTGGTCTCTCTCGTTCACTGACCTGGTCTACACAGGGCTGCCAGGGTGACCATCCCAAAAAACACTGCTTCCAAGAAACCAGCAATGGCTCATGTCTTAATTTGCCAGGGCTGCTATGACAAATACCACAGACTGGTTGGCTTAAACAACCGGAATTTATTGTCCCACAGTTTTAGAGACTGAAAGTCTAAAATCCAGGTATCACCAGGCCATGCCATCTCCCAGAGTCTGTAGTGTTCTGGTGCTGGCTTGCTGCAATCCTTGGGATTCCTTGGCTTGTAGATACATCTCTACCTCCATCCCTAGGTGATCTCTCTCTCCTCTGGCTTCTCCTTCCATACCCAGTTTCTTTTACTTATAAGGACTTCAGCCATATGGGATTAAGACCCATCTTCATTCGATTTGGCTATACTTTAATAACATCTTCAAAGGTCCTATCCACAAATGAGTCTACTCCTTAACTAATAATGACTTCTTCAGAGATCTTATTTACACATGGGTTCACACCCACAGGACCAGGGTTAGGACTTGAACAGGTCTTTGTGGAAGACATGATTCAATCTACCACAGCTCAGGAAACCACAAGGTTTATCTCTGTATTCTCTCCAATGTTTCATATTGAGCTTTCTTTCCCATTACTATCCTATCACCACCAGCAGCAGCCCCCACCCATCCAAACCTGTCTCAGTAGCTGTCCCCCACACCCCTCTTTCCCCACATGTCCTATCACCTTTGCCTGTGTAGCTTCTTAATTTGAAATGTCATCTCCCCCTCTATCTCAATCCTCCTGCCTCAAGTTCCCCCTCCTTAGCAAGCCTCGGTGCCTCAGAGTCTCCCCTTACTGCCTCATAATTCCTGGCTGCCTGATGGCCTGCCCCATACCTCTTACCATGGATTATGTGCTCTCCTTTGCTGCTCTGAAATTGGTTCCTCTCCAGCGGGCTTATCTTCCTCTTCTGAAGGGCAGGTGTTATTCTGGGAATTGAGTGGCAACAAGATAAAGCCATCTGGGAAGAATTAGGGCCCAGACTTCACCTTGGCAGAGAGAGGCATGCGTAAATGCTGTAAGTCAGGTAGGCTGGAGTCTGGAAGGTTCGGGGCAGCAGAGCTTAGGAGTAAAGGGCACCATAGAGGGTCTGGCCCACAAGGATTAAGAATCCAGGCTTAAAGGTTAGACAAGAGAGCTGAACTTGGTAAGGAGCCTGGAGGAGTTGACAGTGTGGGCAAGAATCAAGAACAGGGTTTGCTTCCAGTGGGCCCATTTATTTTTCCTGCCCAGGGTAAACACCCATATCAGAGTTGGAGTGGGCTTCAGCCTGCAGTTGTCGCCCCTCACTTTCCAGTAGACGGAGGGACCACTTCCCCTTCATCCTTGTATCAGTTGCATCTGACACATGGCCCTCAAATAGGCCAGTACAGAGCCAAACTGTAGCATCGATTACCAATTAATAATACTTTGCTAGATAATATACTGCTTTATACATTTTGCTTTGTAAGTGATCTTCATTTTCCTTTGGAGATGTCTGCTGAATATTTCAACTATGTATGTGATGATCTCCATTAAGGTAGAAACACTGTTTTGTCTTTGATATTTTCTTCTGTAGCTTTTTAAAATCATGCTTCCCCCAAAAGAGACTTTGTTTTAAAGGTAGTAATTAACCAATCTGTTTGAAGGCGTCTGTGATGCAGTGATAGACCAAACTAAAACAGTGGCTGAATTGTTAGGCTCTTCAAGTCACTCAATAAATTGTAAATAGATAATGAGTGATAAATCCTTTCTTCTATGCCTTCCTGTTCTTATTAAGACTAAAGAAAATATTACTGAAGTGGGATCTGAATAGAGAAATAATAGTTGTTTTTCCGCATTCAGAAATAGAGGACATAACCTATACTTCAACCAGCAGTTTTCAATTTCTTAGCAGTGACAATATGAGTAAATTTCATATGAGTTGTGGAGCTCTAACTTTGTCATGATTGACAATATAAAATTAGCCTTTTCTGCTGTTAAGATTATCTAGCATTCCTATCAGTCAGATGGAATGTGGAATGAGATTGCACAGCTATGGATTTAAACATCATTAAAGTCATCCAAGGGTTAAAAGTTACTTCCTCTGCTGGATTTTAAATTGCCACATACACACAAGCAAGTTTTTCAAACTGCCTTGCTTTACATCTTTGTCAAGAGACAGTATAGTTGCTGCATTTTTATGTCTAGATTATATTACAGATATATTTCAGTAAACCATGAAGAACACCATAGCTTCTAGAAGCTGGCGTTCTGTGCTTGAATAAACATCTCCTGCAGCACCTGTTTTATTTTATAGGCTCTGTAATCACATTGACATTCTGAAAGAAGAAGACCTTGAAGCTGTGGAGCGACTGTCCTTCACTAGCTTCGGAGACTCTTACCTGGGGGTGGCAGCAATGAAAAGCAAGTCACATATTACTGTCAGGAAATTGATGCCCTGGTGCATTGGCCATTCTCGTCCCAAATGCTTCAAAATAGAAAGGCTTGCAAAGCTGCAAAACACTAGTCCACATTTTCAACACAGGGATAGGCACTTTTAGTCCATTTAACTTTATGTGCTTCACTATCTACTTTTTGTAAAAGTATTTTTTATTTACCCACACAATGCCTGCTTGTAGAAATGTTTAAGAGATCAGGGTTTGTAAATGAACTAAAGGGTACATAAAAGGGTTTACTTTGGGGCAGGATGGGGGGAGGTAGCCTTTGAGTGGTACATTAGCATACCTTGGTGAGCAACCCAGGATATAATCCAGTTTAGCCACTAGCTAGAGAGATGTCCTTGGCAAGTCCAAATCCCAGATGGGCTCTTAAATTCCCAAGACCATCCTAGTGATACAGGCTCCCAATCTAGAGTTGGTTCTGCAAGTGTGGACCCTGGACCAGGCACATCAACACAACATGGGAGAGGATTAGAAACATGTTCTCAGGCCCCACCCCAAACCCACTGAATCAGGAGCTCAGGGGGTGGAGCCCAGCTGTCTGAACTTTAATAAATTAGCCTTCAAAGGAACGCTGATGCTCTTCCTGTTTGAGAGCCACCACCTATGGATATGCCTTAAATGGCCATAAGGCTGTGATGAGGGTTACTTGTTTCCAAGGTAGTTGGCATATATGAACCATAATTCTTGGAAATCCTTCATAAGTGGATCAGAAATCTATTCTACACCTCTGGCCATCTTTTAGGTGTTTTGAGTCTCTTTCTTTTCATGGTCTCAGAAGCTTTGTGGCACCTGGACTATTTATTTAGTTCATAGAATATATGTAATAATTTGTCCAGTGCTGGCATCTGGTAAGGGTCTAATTCATGTTGCAAAATGTTGCCAGTGCCCTAACTCTAATCTAGTGTAGATAAAATGATGAGACCTGGGGCGTTTTGTTAAAAATATAAATAGGAAGAATAACTTCATTTTCTTTGGAGTAGAATTCAGCATAAATGCTAGTGTATTTTGGATCCAATCGATGAGTAAAGTAGAAGTCAGGATAACAGTCTCTAAAAGGACCTGAGGGAGAAAACTTCACCAGTCAGATAGTTCCGTTTCACAGACCATCAGCCAAGGTTCACAAGTCCTGAGTGCATTTTACATTAGCTGTTGCATCTGCACTTGTGAGCACCAAACTATGGAAATGCTGGAAATGACCTTCCCGGTCAGTAGCTTTTCAACCTAAGGGCAATGCAGGAAAATCCTCTTTGATGTTTTTTATCATGTGAAATAAAAAATGGCAGTCTTAAAATGCTCCTTTACAAGTGGTAGAAGGAGCTGGCTTGGGAGTTGTCTTTCGAGCTCTGAGGTCGTTTGGTGATTATATGTTGCAAAGCTCTTTGACCAATCCCCTGTTCTTTTATCCTTGCCTTTTATATCTGTTGATGTACTATTCAGCATAAATGACAGTTTCGGTATATGGTGTAGAAAACACATATACATTTATAATTCTCTGTGAAAACCGACTTATAATACTAAATGATTCATTGTGTGACTCTCTTAACCTAGGCTGCCAAACTGTGATTTTTGGTGATAAAATATGTCTACATCTACTAGACTAATGTTTGTTACAGTTTCTCAACATTCATAATAGATCTTTGATTTCCATTATGAAAGGTTGAATTTTACATGACTCTTGATCTATAGTTATATATAAATCAGCCTCCCATAAGAAATGATCCTTTTTTATTACTAACGCAAATTTAAAAATTAATATCTTTTGCATTCAAGACTGTTTTTCTACCACAATCATTTTTTAAAGCCAGATGAAGTCAGGAATGATTACTATTGTCAGTGTTATATTCGGTTACAATTTTAGGAATTGCTTTGTTTTTTTTTTTTAAAGATTTATTTATTTTATTTATTTATCCCCCCCTTGCTGTCTGCGCTGCTGTGTCCATTCGCTGAGTGTCTTCTCTGTGTCTGCTTATCTCCCCCTTGCTGTGAGGTCTTGCCGCATCAGCCCACGGCGCCGCGCGAGCCGACGTTTCCTCACAAGGAGGGGCCGGGAAGCGAACCCGGGCCTCCCATATGGTAAACGGGGGCTCTGTCCATTGCGCCACACCCGCTTCCTGCCGTGAGGTTGCTGCATCAGCCCACCGCACCGCTCAGGCCGGCGTGCCCTCACAAGGAGGCCTCGGGACGCGAACCCGGGCCTCCCATATGGTAAACGGGGGCTCTATCCACTGAGCC